>PVLD010011314.1:0-65926 GCA_004027595.1 Dinomys branickii
TTTTGGGTATCAGATTCAAGATGTGGCGCTATAAATTCCAAAGGCTGTTCAGCAGGAGAAGGTCAGCTGCAAAGGCTGCTCAGCAGGAGAAGGTCAGCTGCAAAGGCTGCTCGAATGATTCCTTCTCTTTGGGAGAATGTCCCTTAAGCTTTCTGCTGAGAGTTCCGCTTAAAAGGCTGTACAGATATTGGTTAGATACCCCCTACCTAGTGACCTGGGTGAGGTGTGTAATACTGCTCCCCCACCCTCCCAGGGTTCCCTGCAGGTATAGGGATGGATCTCCTCCCCCACTCGGTTATCTGGTCGCGAGCGCCGATATCTCACCAGTTGTTGTAGTACCTGCAGGCATGAAGGTTCCAAGGTGCCAGTCTATCCTTTGGGGCTTTCTGCGCGGCTCGCCCGATGCGCACGAAACGTGAGACCGCTGGGCGTTGCCGCCGCCAGAGAGCCGATCTCTGTCGGGAGTCGCCGGAGAGCTGCGCCGGGTCGGGGGGGCGGGAGGGATCGAGCTGTCTGTATTCTCGCGGCGCCAGGACCCAGCAAATCCCTCTCTCCCGCGCGGCTCGCCCGACACGCGCGAAACGTGGGATTGCTGGGCGCGTCCGCCGCTAACAAGCCGATCTCTGTCGGGAGTCGCCGGTGGGCTGCGCCGGCTCGGGAGGCAGGAGGGATCGAGGCGTCCGTGCTCTCAGGGCGCTAGGGCCCAGCAAATCCTTCTCTCCGCTTCCGGCGGCGTTTGTGGCCCTCCACGCGGCTCGCCTGACACGCGCGAAACGTGGGATTGCCGGGCGTCTCCGCCGCTAGCAAGCTGATCTCTGTCGGGAGCCGCCGGGGGGCTGCACCGGCTCGGGAGGCGGGAGGGCCCGAGGCGGCCGCGCTCCCACTGTGCTTGGACCGATCCCAGCTTCTTCCCCGCGGGGATCGTCCCTGGCTCCCAGCGTCTGGGACTTTCCCACGTCTCGCCCCGGCAGCCTGGTCCGCCCTACCACATCTCCCCAGGCATCTCAGAGAAATACGCCCAGTTTAAACTTCCCAGCCGAGGTCCCGGCATTCACGCTCACCAAGTCTGTCTCGAGCTGGTGGTGTTTATTAAGGAGGTTCTCTCCCTTGCTGCTCACCTGGTCGCCATCTTCCCCGGATCCCTGATAGTACTACCTTTTACAAACAAAATATTCTGGTAGTTGTTCAAATTAATTGGAGGCTTCTTCATATTTTCATAAATTTCACACACACAATTCCTTTGTGTATTAAAAGGATTGCATTAGAATTACTCATTTTATTTTCATTAAAATTCAATCTCTTCACTTACTTCCATATTACCCTTGTTTTTTATTATCATGCACAGCATCAACCAAATTACCCATACTTAACAGATCTAAATGACGTTAATATCTAGTAAACATAATCTTCAACTAATTACCTTCCCAGTTCTGCTCATACCCAATAGCACCTTCTGATGAGCCTAATAAAAGCAGAGTTTTTCAAATATTATGTAGCTGTAATATGAATTTATTAACTTTGTTCAATATCTGCTATTTATCTTGCAAACATAGGAACACAGGTGAAAAATAAAATAAGTAGCAGCAGACCTATAATTTAACAACATCATATTCCTTTGGTTCTCTGTTTGGTACACGCGGACAAATCCCTCTCTCCCTCTTTTCAGCGTGTTCATTTCTTTGTGTTTAGTGGTTCGTTAGGACACATGAAAAGGAGACTCAGAATACCTCTAACAATGAGGCTATTGTAATAAGAGCACAAGATACTAAAAGGTACTTGAAATAAACGGGAGCTAGTGACGGCCCGAGGCTGAGATCTTGCTGATAGGAGAATAGAGTTTATGGCTTTAAAGAGAGTTCAGAACATACAAAAATATTGATATGGGCAGTTATAGTGCTGCCCTTATCAAAAGAAGGGTTTTTATTTTCTTGACTTTAATGTGCTACATCATTGTGAGTTACCCATTCCTTTTCTGTTTTCTTTGAAGCTGTTTGCATTCTGTCCCTACGATTAAATAAATAATGCTCTAGTCATATTTCTAGTTCAGTCTTGGGGAGACTGTACTGTCCGTAACTGCTCTCCTTCTCTGTTTAGGCAATGCTTCTGTGTAGAGCTCACTGTTACTAATTGGCTTAGATTTGGCCTAATTGTGTCATGTGTCTGTCTGATTCTAGTAATGCCCCTTGTTTCAACTGGTAATGAGATAATTTTATATAGACTTGCATTCTATTTGGATTTGAGAATATTGTGGTTCTCCATAGAGAAATCACAAAGGGAATGATAGCATCACAGCTGACCTTTTTCCATCTGTTTTATGGAATTTATACTAAAGCATACCGAGAATTGTGTATTTAAATTTCTGCTCAGTGTTCACCTGGCCACTGGCTGTTTAGAATATAAATGTTTACGTATCAATTACTGTACTGAGCCAAGTTTCTCAAAATAGCCCTGAAATAGAAGATGGAACAGGAAAACAACAAACAAATTAAGCAATATCCTAAGCTAAACTTTCAGATAGCAGTTTACGGCAGCCCAAGAGACCTCAAGGAATTGCGGTCTGAGCAATCCACTCACGATGGAAATGTGCAATCTGTTAGAAATTTCTGAGGCAAGCACATAGGCCTGCAGATGCCAGTAAGCGCAACAGAAGAAGTGGGTTTTGATTCTAAATCAACTGCTTCGCTGTTGTTTTCTTTGAAAATGTTTTGGGATTGTCATACATGAATAGAGAAAAGTTCCTGTACTATTTCAGATAAAAGCTATCTTTGTTGTCAGTCTTTGAGCTGAGAATAAGACTTAAGTGATATGACCAGCAACAAGTAACCTGGATGTCCTACCACAAATTTTTGAGGCCATGGGGAAAAACCAGCACAAGGAAAGGAGACATATGTGGCTTAGCCTAATGCACAATGGGCAATTTATGGCTTGTGGACTGACCTTATGCTTTCCCAGTTTGTTGTAATCCAAGATTATGGGAAAGCATTCATCCTCACTCATTTATGCAGTGCCTATGACTGTTTTTGCACAATCTTAGCAGACTTGAGTAGTTACTACAAGGACCACATAGCCTTTAAAACCTGAGATATTTATTATCTGGCCTTTTAAAAAAAATATTGCTGTCCCAGGCCTACCCAACAACTAGACAAAAGACTTTTTAATACAAATTTACTTCCTTTCCTTGAAGAAATGCAGATCAGTATCCTAGTGGATGTTGGTATCTGATGGTGCTAATCTTCAGGGCCAGGTCCATCATGAAAGAGAAAATCCAACGTGGAGATGAAGCCAGGAGAGGGCGGGGTGGATGAGAAAGTGACGTGAGGGAGATGCAAAGTGAAGGGACGGCGAAGGGCAAGACATGAATACACTCAGGGCAGAAATGGAACAGAGGTGCTAAAATATGGAAATCTGTCATGGCAGCCTCATGTGTAACGAATGGCCAGCTTCGGTTTTATCTTTAGCTCCTGCAAAGTACACTTTTATTCTGACTGTAAATTTCTCCCTTTTAAATCTAATTGAAGTCAAATTTTGCTTATTTGCAACTGAAAGATCTCTTATCCGTTCAGGGGAACAATATATTTTATGATACAGAAGACACACGCATACAAATAGATCTTTAAAAAATACACATGATGGCATTATCTACCCTCCAGGTGCCAAAGATGAGCAGCATGAGAAAGTCCCAAAGAGCACTCTGTATTTGTACGGGAGAGCTGTGCCCTTAAAGGTGGAACTGTGGAGGAGCAGAGCTATTTTCTCTATTTGAAGAAATATGACATACTTTTATTCTATACGTATTAGACATGTAGTTGACCAGCAGTTTCATGCTATTTTCCTGTGTTTGAATTTCACTGAAATTGATTGAAGGGAGTTGTCAGTAAAAGCTTCAGTAATATAAGCTGTTGTATCTGCCTTCAAAGTTTGATTTCAATGGGAATTAAAGTGTCAGAACTATGTAGATTAAAAGTTTAAATAGTGCTACCTTAATTGTGGAATGTAATTTTATTATGTATAGTTTTGCACAGACTTATGATAGTATGTTAATATATTTGGCATTGCAAAGCCTATAGTCAAACGGGCTTTTTTTTTTTTTTTTTTGAATCCTAGAAACACTAACACTAAGCACAGAAAAGAAATAAAATAGTTAAATCAAAGTGCATCTCATTCCTGGAGGTTATTCTATCTTCTGTAAAACACACTAATGGATATGTAACTAGGTTAAAGTAGTAGTTTCTATAGGAACTAATTGAAATTGAAGCAAAGAAAAATATTAGCTTTGCTCTGTCCTTAACTTCAACTAAATAAGCAAAATAAGTGTTTACCAGATGTCAAGCAATATGCAAATTTTTTTGATTAATTAAAATAAATAAATAAATAGACAGATTTGTGCTACAACAGCATGGAATAGTTCAGGAAAAGAATATGACCATATGACTAAATAATCTATTCAAGGTAATATACAAATCTTAAGATCTAAAAACTCTATTTAACATCAACACATAATTCAAATATGATCTACTTCAGATTATATTTCACAAAGGAAATGTGAAAATGAAGCATTTTAAAAATGAAAAGCAAACTATCACACCTTAATTCAGCTGCTACTAGAATATCTAAGAATTTGTGCCATTTCCAATTGATCCTTAGTTTTTCAAATAATATTCATACATCATATTGGTATGCTTTCTTATGAAAAATTATAGGCACTTCAAGTGTATCAATAAACTACTTTTCAAATGTTTAGAAAATAGAAATTTCTACAACTAACAATAAAATAACCACTTACACTCCAAAATTGTGTAAGAGAGTATTGGCAGGATCATTTGAAGCAAATTGTTTGGAATCAGTAGCTGAGTTATATGAAATAAGCCAGATACAGAAATATTGATTATATGTGTATTACCATATATGATTATATATGTATTAACAATGGAAAAAGCAAATAAAATCATGTTATTTGAAATATATCTATATATGTATCTTTCTATCTATGGCCTATAATTAAACTAAATCACTTAAGTCACAACATTTTTATTATTCAAAATGTGTTTGATTTTCTGTGCCTATGTTTTCTTACTTGACTCTTCAAAATTTTAATTCTTTTAACATGTATTAATTATAGAAATCAGTATGATTCACTATGATATTTGCATATATACATACATCAATCTTTTCCACCTACCATTCTTATATCTTCCTCCCTTCCCCAGGTATCCTCACTGGTCCCTAGGGAACTTTCCTCTTCTTTTCAGGAAATTTTTAAATTTTTCATTGGTTTCTCTCAGGATCTACATATGTGAAAAATCATGTCATTCATGTCTCTGTGTCTGGTTTACTTCACTTAACTTGACTGCCAATTGCAAACACTTTTGCTACAAATGCTGAGATTTTATTCTTTATCACTAAAAATACCCCGTTGTGTATATATAGCATATTTTCTTAATTCATCTGTTGATGGGCACTTAGGCTGACTTGTACCTTACCTTATCGTGTTGCAATATGCCTCATCATGCAAGTTTCTCTTTGTATGCTGATAGCATTTCCTTTGAATACAGACCCAGGAGCAGAATAACTGACTCATATTGTAGCTCTAGTTTGATGTTTTTGAGAAACTTCATAGTAGCTTTACTAATTTATATTCCAATGAACAGTGCTTTTTCTCTATATCTTTGCCAGCATTTGTTCTGTTTTGTTTTGTTTTGTTTCTTGATAATAGCCATTCTCACTGGGGTGTGATAACAGATATTCTGGCTTTGATTTTCATTTCCCTAATGGCTAATGACATTGAACATTTTTACATGTATTCGTAGATAATTGGTGTTTCTTCGTTTGAGAAGTGTCTATTCAAATTATTTTCTAATTGTTTAACTGGGTTATTTGTTTTGCTATTGTTGTTGCTAAGTGTTTTAGTATTCTATGGATTCAGGCTATTGATCCTGTGTCAGATCAATATCTGGCAAACACTTTCTCCAACAATAACAATTTTTTCTTTGTGTTATTGTTTGTTTCCTGTGTCCTCCAGAAGAATTTTAGTTTGATGTAATCCTATTTGTCAATTTTTATTTTGCATTCTGTGCTTTAAGAGTCCCAGCGAGAAAATCAGTTCTTGTATGCCTATTGTTTCCTCTTACAATTTCAGTTTCTGATCTTGAATTAAAGTCTTTGATCATTTTTAAAATTTTCATACAGAGTGACATATAGGGATTCTGTCTGCTGCAAGAAGCTAGCAAATTTTGGGGGTACCTTTGTTTGAAGAGGTTTTGACTTCTCCAGTGTATGTTTTCAGGACCTTTGTAGGGAATCAGTTTGGTATAGTTGGGTAGTTATTCTGGTTTCTCTATTCGAGCTTATTGATCTGTCTTTTTTATATGATTATACTATGCTGTTTTTATTACTATGGCCATGTAATATATCTAGAAATCAGATATGTGATGCTGTCAACTTTGCTTTTTTTTTCTTAAGTTAGCTTTGGCTACTCAAAGTTTTGTGCCTCCATATCAATTGATTTTTTTCTTTAGTTTTGTAAATAATGTCACTGGCATTATTATGAACATTGAATTGAATCTATAGATTACTGTGGGAAGTTTGAACATTTTAAGTTGGTTAATTATTCAAATTTAAAATCCAGCAGGGGTGGTCTTTCAACTTTCAATGTCTTATTCACTTCCTCTCTACAGTGTTTTGGAAATTTTGTGTAAAGTTACTTCAGTTCCTTAAATTTATTTCTAGAGGAGTTTGTGTTGTGCACATGCGCACGTGCACATGTGTGTGTGTTGTCATTCTGAATGGCCTTGCTTACTCCTCAGAAAATTTGTTCCTGGTGTATAGAAAACCTCATTTTTGTTGGTTGATTTGGGATCTTGCTACTTTGCTGAATTCATTCATCATTTCAAGGAATGTTCTAGTTAATGTTTAGGGTTTTTTCTATTGATAGATAACAGATTACCTGCCAACAAGGATAATTTCAATTTCCACTTTTCTAATGATGTGACTTTTATTTCTTTCTCTTTTCTGATTGTTATGGATAAACTTTCTAGTTCTTATTGAATAAGAATGATGAGGATCAACATCCTTGTCTTGTTTTTAGTGTTAGAGGAAATGTTTTTAGTCCACCCCATTCAGCATGCTGTTGACTGAGAGTTTGCCATATATAGTTTTTACTGTGTTCTGTGATTTTCTATACCTAATTTGTTCATTTATCCATAACAGTGTAGGGGTTGGGGATATAGCTCGGTGGCATAAGCCCCTGCCTGGCAAGGGCAAGGTCCTGAGTTGGATCCCCAGTACCGCAAAAAAAAAAAAAAAAAAAAGACACTACCCATAGTGGTGTATTGAAGTTAATCAGCTGCTACTTCTGTATCTATTGAAGTGACCATGAGATATGATTCCTTCATTCTATTTATTCAAAATAATATGATTATTGATTTTCATATGGTGAATCATTCTTGTAGTACTGCAGTGATAATCGACATGATCATACTGTATGATATTTCTCAGATTTTTAGTACTGTATTTTGAGGATGATTGTTGGTTTATAATTTTTTCTCTTGTAGTCTTGTTGCATTTTGGTAGCATGACAATATTAGCTTGATTAAATGAGTTTACAAGGTTTTCCTTTCTTTCAGTTCTGTAGAATAGGCTCATAAGTATGGACATTAGTTCTTTAAAAGTTCAGTAAAATTTAGCCATGCAGTTCTAGAATTTGCTGTCTTGGGAGATTGTAATTCTGTCAATCTCATTGTTACTAGTCCATTTAGGTTTCTTCTACTCTGTTCATTTGATTACGATAGGTTGTATGTATCTAGAAAATTGTCCATTTCTTCCAGATTTCCCAATTTGTGGCATGTAGTTTTGCAAAATAATATCTAGTAATCCATTGAATTTCTGTGGTATCCATTGAAATGTCTGACAGTTCTTCTCTACGGCTATTTATCTTTCTTCTCCTCCTCTTCCTCCTCCTTCTCCTCCTCCTCCTCTTCTTTTTCTCCTTCTCCTTCTTCTTCATCTTCTTCTCCTCTACCTCTCTTTCTTTCACCCCTAGCCTCCTTCCCTTCCTTCTTCTGACTTTCTGTCCATCCTTCCTGGTTTTATTTGATTAGAAGATTTATCAATTTTTGTTATTTTCCACAGAACCAACTTTGTTTCTTTGATCCTTTCTAAGGTTGTTTTAGACATTATTTCATGCTTTTTATTTCTTTCTCTCTTTTAATTTTGGATATCTTTTATTACTGATTTTCTATCACCTAGTGGTGCACCATTCTACTGGTTATTTTATTGTTTTATTTTTGGATATATGTGCTTGTTACTATATACTGCATCACACAGATTTGCTATGCTGTAGGGTTTTTAATCAATTTTTAATATTTATACAGATTAATCAGTTTGATGTTAGTAAATTCATACATGTACATAAAATAAATTGATCATTTTTACCCCCATAAACACCCTGCACTATTTTCCCATGGGTTATTATTTTTGGGGCAGATCAATATGTACAGAACATTTGTTTCATGTCTGTCTTCCACATCACCCATGCTTACAACCACTTTGCCTCTTTTTATACCCTTCCCCTTATTTAATAATTGTCTCCCTTGTATACTCTTGTCTTCATTTTAGGATTCCATATATTAGAGAGAATTCATCTTATTTTTCTTTTTGTATCTGCCTTATTTTCTCAATATTATTGTCTCCATATCTTTTCATTTTCTCACAAGTGACAGAATTTTCTTTTAACTTGTCACTAAATAATACTCTACTGTGTATAAACCTTGCATCTTCTTTATGCACTCTTCTGTTGATGGGCATCTAAGCTGGTTTCATAACTTGACTATTGTAAATTATGATGCAATTTTATGCATAAGTATAGCAGCATCCTTATATCATGCTGACTTTAAGTGCCTTGGGTATATAACACAGAGTGTATATCTCAATCAGATAGTATCTTTATTTTTTGATGATTCTGCATACTGATTTCTGGTGTGTGCTTACTAATTCATATTGTGACCAGAAGAATAGAATGGTTCCACCTGCCATCCTTGGCCAGGTTTGTTGTCTTTATAGTCTAATGATTTCCAGTGTGTTTGACTTGGATTTCTCTAATGACTGAAGATGTGAAACATGTTTTACATGTCTGTTAACCATTTTTACTTCTCCCTTTGAGAAATATCTATTCATATTCCAATATATTGATTGGCTCTGTGATTGGAATTCCTACAAAGAGAAGAGGAAGACTAGTTAATAGTTTGATAATGAGGAAAGAGTGAAATACTAGATAATCACCAAAAGAGAAAAATTTTTACATACATACCTTTTCATAAGAGCTCTTAATGTGTAGTAGCCCTTCAAATAGATGGCACAGGCTGGCAGGTTGGATTAAGAAAGCAAGACCCAATACATTGCTGCTGGTAAGAAACATACCCCATTAACAAAGAGATCCACAGAGTAAAAATAAAAAGATAAAAAGCAATATTTTATATAAACAGAACCCAAAAGCAAGAGTAGCTATATGTATACCTGACAAAGCAGACTTTAAGACAAAATTAATCAGAGACAAAGAAGGCTAATACATGCTGGTAAAGAGAACTCATGAGCAAGATATAACAATTACACATATATATGCATTTCACTTAAGATAACTGAACACAATGAAAAAAAACCTATTTATCATAAAGGGAAACATAGGCCACAAATCAATAGTTGTGAATAAAAGAAATATATTCAGGTCAAAATATCAACAAATTGCCGTGGATATAGCTCAGCAGCATAGCACTGACCTGGCAAGCACCATAGCTTAAATGGGTTAAACAGATGTTCACAGAACATTTCATTCATCAAGTATAGAAAACAGTGTTCTCAGAAGCCCATGGAACGTTCTTTGAAATAGATTATATTTTAGGCCAAATGCAAGACTTTACAAATAAAAGAAAGTTGAAACTATTTTTTGCATATCATATTGAATTTAAAAAAATAGAAATCAACAGAAACCACACAAAAACTTGAAGTGTAATAATTAACATTGGGGCAGTCAGCAGGCCAATAAGAAAATCAAGGACAAATTTTTTTAAAAACTGCTGTCATCTAAGACGATAGAAATATAACATACAAAACACCTGGAGTTCAGCAGAGGCTTCCCTAAGGAGAGAATGTATAACTGAGAGTGCCTATATCAAGAAATCCTAGAGATCATTAATGAATATTCTTGCATCACAGGGTCTTAGGGGGAAAAGAAAAGAAACTCAGCTAACCAGAAGGCAATAAATGATAATGATTAGAACTGAAAATAATGAGACTCAATGAACAATACTTAGGATCAATAAAAATAAAAAATTAGTTCTTTTAAAAGTTGTACAAAACTGATACCACTTAGGCAACCAGAGAGGCCACCTAAATCAATGCAATTAGTATAATGGGGGATTTTACAACAGACAACAAAGGAATACAGAAAATTATTAGGAACTCACTTAAAAACCTGTACTCTAAAAAATCAGGAAACCATAGAAGTGACTAAATTTCTAGGGATTACAAGCCATAAGCAAGTTAAGAAGTTATAAACATTCTAAACAGATCAATTATGAGCAAAGATATTGAGATAGTTTTAGAACTTCTTCCAGGTAAAGACAGCCCAGGACCAGACAGGGTCATAGTTGCATTTTACCAAACTTCCTACCTTAGTCTTCTTTGCAGACTGCTGATTAACAGTATGGGTAATGTCTCATTATTTTCTATTTCTTTTTTGGGTGTCTGGTTTACTAGTGAAGTTAATACCTTCACATGCTTTCATGTTTGCAGTTACTTTTTCCCAATTGGATCACCTAAGTAACTTTTGTAAGACTGATCGGGTGGTCATAAAATATTTAAGTTTTCACTTATCTTCGAAGACCTGTCATTGGATTGTGAAAGATAACCGAGTTGGTATAGGAACTTGGTTGGCAGTTTTGTCTTGCACGATGCAAATTACATTATTCTTTTTTTATTTTAAAAAGAGAACAAAACAATACCAAAATAACAGCAGCATAGACAAAAACAAAACAAAGCAAAAAACAAAAAGGACACAGGGATTCAAAACAAAATGATGGGAAGTAACAGTGGTTGTTGTATTATGTATTGTTCTCTTCAACGAAGTTGCTCAGTATTACTCAGCTATAAATTGCACCGTTCTATGCCTTGCTGCCGGGTAGGGTTTCTGCTGTTAGTCTACTTAGGTCATCTTTAAAATTGGCAACGTACTTCTCTCATTCACAATTTAAAATTGTTTGTCATGTTTTTTTTGACTGTTTGAGTATAACATGTAACATTTCACATTTATTATGGACATGTTTCTATTTAGTGAGTGTCTATGTATTTCTTTAGATTAAGGTAGGTTTTTTTGGCTCAAATTTTACACTTTTCTGTGTTTCTAACTTTTATTTCTTCACCATCAGATATGCTTCAAATATAAATATTTGACATTTTACTGGTATCATAAGTATCTTACTTTCTTCATTCATTTTTACTGTTCTTTATTTTTGAGTGAATGTAATATGTTAAAACAACAATTTTCAGTCTCCATTCTTCCTTTCAGCTCATCACTACAATAAATTCTTTTACAAAGTCCTAATCTTCTTGCTAATTTCTCATTCATATCTTTCCTTATGTCCCTAACTTTACTTATGTGCTTTCCTATGTTTTCCTGGATCTTACTGTGCTGTTTATAGTCATCCTTTTGAATTATTTATCCATTATTTCATCTACTTTGATTTCCCTGAAATCTGCTACGTGAGATTTATGACCTTTAGAGTTGTCATATTGCTTAGATTTTCATGCTTCCTGTGTTCCCATAAGGAGGCTTGCATATTGTGAGTATCGGATATCTACTATTTTTACAGGACAGTCGTAGTAAGTGGCTTTCTCCTGCAGCAGTGTCTTCATGCAGAGTTTACTTCCAGCTGGGCATGCTAGTGAAATCTCACTGCAACTTCTCTGCTTGTGATTAGTAAATCTGTGCAGAGTTCATACCACACCAGAGTTGGAGAGACTTACTGTCTCTGTGGACCCTCAGGGTCGAAGACACCAATAGGTTAGGCATGTGTGGTTTAGACCATGGATGGTGTCTCCTGTGTGATTACTTCTGCAGTAGAAGTGTGGTCCTCTCTCACATGGTGCAGATTTCCTCAGGTACTTCTAATACTGGCTTTTGAAAATAACTTTCACTTCTATCTGCTGCATTGCAGTGAAAGGCCTGAAACGCTTGCCCTTGGATTAGGCACTGATGTGGGTACAGGTTCTTCCTGAGAAGGTGAAGAAGTAGAAATCACAGCAGTCCCTAGGCCTTAATCACTTTCTGCTTGCCGAGAGAAAATATCTGATGCCCCCAACTTAAAGGAGGAAGCATTCACTTTGGCTCATGTTTCAATCTATGGATGGCAGGCTCCAAAAAGAAACAGTGTGACAGAGAGCGTGGTAGAGGAAAAGTGCCCATGTCGTTGCATCCAGGGAGCCATATGGGGAGGGAGGAGACCCACACTTCCTGGTCATGTCCACAGTTCTATTGTCCAGACCTTGCCTCCTAACAGCAAGTAAGCTATAACCTTCCATAAGCCAATCACCTTTCAAAAGCATGAGACTACAGTGGACCTTTGACTCATGAACTCTATTCACCCATGAGGGCTGTTTGTAACTCAAGTTGGTTGTAAGTCAAGACTATTTTCCCCCAAACAAATAATGGAGATACTGATGATGGGTTCCGAACCTCCCAGAGCACACTTTATCTAAGCTTTAAATAATAAAAAAGGCTGTATAATGCTTATAATTTACCAGAAACAGCAATAGTTTTCCTAGTGTACTCCCCAAAAAGTTTTTAAACGTGCCTAGTTTACCAGAAATTACAATTGCATACTGTACACGCCATTCGTGTTGACGTTCTTGGCCCGGCAAAGGAGGATGAAGTGGTAGGTGGTTACCTGTGGAAGGAGAGCCCCTTCCATAAGGACAGCAGGAACCTGGCTCTCAGGTGCGCTTTCTCTTCTTGGGAGAGTCTATAGCCCAATAGGACCTTCTGGCCCACTAGGTCTGAGCCTTTTTAGAACTAAAACCGATCTATTTGTCTATTTCTGCCTTTTCTGTAACATTGTTCTGTAGGATGGCGTGACATTATCATTAAGTAAGTGGATGCCATGATTGGCTTTTGCACTCTCTGGGTGGCTCTACTGTAGAAATGGTTCTAGCTCTGTCCATTTTTTCAGAATTTCCTTTATTTCAGAAGAACTTTGCTGCACTGACTGTTGATACCCCCTTCTCCTCAGAAAGCTCCTCAACTGCCATTCTCTGTGGCTCAGGCAGAAGTTGCTGAAGTCCCTCTGTAGATGGTTCCTCTGAGCGTCCCTGCCCCAGCTCCTCAACATCACCGCTGTCCACCTGCAAGCCTGTGGACTTTGCTGTAGTGACAATGTCACCAATCATGGGGTCAGTTGGAGACTCAGGCTCCTCTACATAGCCTTCAAATTCTCTCTCTCATATGATTTTAGGCCACACGTTCTTCCAGTCAGACCTCAGTGTCTTTAGAGAAACACTGGCCCCAGATTTTTCAACCCCACCCCAGAAAGGAAGTTGTAATATTACTTCCAGAACTCTTTAAGGGTTAAATCTGTATCTGAGACCATCTGGAAGCACTTCAGGAACAGTCCTTTGGCGTATAACTTCTTAAAGTTAGCTGTAACCTGCTGGTCCTTAGGCTGCAGTAGAGGAGTTTTATTAGGAAGGAGGAACTTGATTGAGAGCCATAGGAATTATTCAGTCAGTTCCTTTTCCAAATCTCATGGGTGAGCAAGAGCATTTTCCTTGATAAACAAAACCTTGAATGGTAGACATTTGTCCTCTAAATATATCTTAACTGCAGGACAGAAAGCCTCCATGATCCACTCAAGGAAAGGTACTCTTGTTAGCCAGGCTTTTGCATTAGATCTCCACACGATCCCTACCCTATTCTTCATGACTTTGTTTTCTGAACACTCCAAGGGTCTCAGAGTGATAAACCAAGGCTTCATCTTGAGGTCACCACTCCCATCGGCACCCAGCAATAAGGTCAGCCTGTCCTTCATAAGCTCGTGGCTTGGCATATTCTCTTCCTGACTAATATATGTTCCTCTAAGCATTTTCTTCCAGAAAAGGCCAGTTTCTTCCTAGTTGAAAAGCTGATGAGAGCAAAAGCCATTTCTCTGCATCATTGTTTGGAAGTGGTGCATGTTATTTGTAGCAGCCCTTTTGTGAAGATTGGCTGCTTCACCAGGCCGGCTTACAGAGTGAACTCCAGTGCTCATGTTAAAACTGTGAAACCACCCCTTACTGGGATGGAATGCTTCTCCTATTGACAGATTTTCCTTTACAATATCTGCATTTATAGCCCTGGCTTTTCCAAAAATCATAGACTCAGATAGGTTCTAACCTGTATCTGCCCTGCATTTATCCACACTAACTCTAGCTTGTCCACCTCGTCTAACACTGTTGATCAGGGCTTACTAATTTCAGTAGCAGCTTGGGCAGTGCAGGCTTTTTTTTGTACCAGCTCTGAGCGCTGTAAAACCATGGAGACAGTGGATTGCAACATGCTGCAGATATTAGAGAGACTGGTCATATAAATGCCAGTCTCATAGTTCTCCACAATTTCCTTCTTTTCCATCATGATTGCTTTCTTTACCTTCCCTTCCTTCCTTAGCTTCTTCTCTAACTTTTGTATGCCATTCTGAGAGCAGTAAACATGGCAGTTGTATGAAGCCTGACTCAAATTACATCAACAAACACAGGTATCTGGGTTCAGATCGACACTTGTGCTTGCATTTGCTCTCCTGGCCTCAGGAGTCTTTTTTTACAACCACACAAGCAGCTGGTGTTTGGTTAGTACCTCAATACTTTGGTCATAGGTTAAACCTAAAATTCCAGTTGTAATCTGGGTTATTTGTATGTGAAGATGGTTGTAATTTGAGTGTGTACCAACTATTTAAACTCTCTCTTGTACTTACATGATCCTGTAAGCAGTCATACAAGAGTGAGTGAACTGTTGCAAATGACTAAGGTAAGAAGGGTGGTGGCAAATCTATGTTGTTCCTTTCTGCTACTACTGTTAGTATGCCCTCCCAGCAGGGGGTCTCTAGCCTTCCTTCACTGTGTGTGCCAATGGACAAGGAACAGCCAGGGCCTTTTCTTTCACTTGCAGTTTCTTCCACAGAGCAAGTAGGGATTGTTGTAATTATAGCCAGGCAAGGTTTTTCTCAGTGGAGGAGCTCACAGGAGGGATCATGATGAGGTAGGCAGTTTCTCTCTAGACTTCTTAAAGATGTGTGTTGCAGGGATGAGGCAAGAACTGGAGCTACGGTAGCAATTCTAAAGACTTTCCCAGCATGCCTTTGTGGCAAAGCAGCAGTAGAATGATAGAAAACAACAGATACCTGTCACCTGTGTGAACCACATATGACTTCCATGCTCTCAGTTTCTCAGTACAAGCTCACCATTTCTTGGTTTTCAGTGTGGTGTCCTCCTTTCCTATCTGTGTTACAAAACTCATTCCCTGGGGTGTAGTACTGGTAGCAAGGTTTTGTCTCTGTCACTGTAGTGAGACAAGTTTGCAAGCCATCTATTGAGCCATTGCAGCATAAGGTCTGTGAAAGCTCAGGAACAGGCAGAGCGTGGCCTTCTGCTCTCTGCAGAATTATGAGTTCAAAGAGGAGCCCTTTTCTCAAGACAGTTCCTGGTGCACCACCCTGAATGTCACTGGAAGATGAAGTGAATTTCTTTACCAAAACCAGTCTACTATGCATATGTCAAGTTTATTATCTATTTAGCCTGTAACCCTTAGGAGAGTTGTAAAGCTTTGTCAGAGCCAGGATTGTCAGTAGCTCCAATGGGGTTTGTGGGGAATGTCACCTTTGCTCCTTAGAGGTGAAACTCCTCCAAGCTCAGCTGTGTAGCTGGGGTGATGCGCTTGAATATTTCCTTTCTCTTGCTTTAGCCTGTAACCCTTAGAAGGTTTGTGAAGCTTTGTAATAGCTATCCATTTATTTGTATTCATTTCTCTGTGTTTTGCAAGCTTTCCACCACTGCTACTGAATTCCAGGCTTCCTCCATGGTCACTCACTGCAATATGCAGCTGTGCCCTTGCTGCTTCATTTCTTCACTGTGGAGGTGCAGTCTTGACCTTTACTTGAATTAAATTCCCTGTTATTCTTCACCCTCTATTCTAGTAACCAGAATAATGCCTATCCCCAAAATAAAAATATCTCTGCACTGTGCTCTGGAATCTGTGAACATTTTACCTTGTGTGTAGAAAAAAGACATTGGTGACTGAAGTGAGGAGATTTACATGAAGTACACAAGTGAGCCCAACATCAGTATATTAACCTTAAACATAGAAGAAAGAGACAGGAAATAGATGAAAGACAATATTCATTACATCTCATTAGACCACTCCTGTCTTTGAAAATGGTAGAAGAGGATCAGAAATGAAAAATTCTAGTTGTTACTAGAAATAGCCACAGCTGACACATACATTTCAAGAAAATTGGATTTTCTCTCCTACTACAACAAATAAACGAATTCTTCCCTATAACTACTAAGGTATACAATCTTACTGCTTGGTTTTATATTGGTGAGACCTGGGTGCTCCTTCTGAGCTAAGGAAGTGTAAGATTATATGTACAGTTTCAAGCCACCAAAATGGTAGTTTGTTTGAGCAACAATAGGAAACTAATATATGAAATTGACTTCATGAATACATTTTCTTTCTCAAACTACATGTATGCTGATCAAGTTCACTATCAAAATCTGACAAACTAAACCCGAAACCAAATATTTAAACCAGTTTTGTTGACATTGAAATAAAATAATGTAATGAGAACTTGGTGTACTATTTTGTTAGTAGACTTGTTCAATTCTATAATCCAAGGTTTGGGACCAGCATACATTAAATGGTAGGTAAATATTCCTGAATACCACCATAAGGACTGATTGATAAGTTAAAACAAACCCTTAAAGTCCTTTCTAAAATGTTAAAGAAACGTGGTTTCCCAAGCTAGTGTTCTTCACAGAATATAGAATAAATATGAAAAGCAATTCTTATCTAAAAGCGAATCAGGTTGAGGATATGCTGCTTGGTCTATACTTGCTACAAACTCCACCAATACTTACCAATTATTCCTACTTTACAATGTAATACTAACTCCTCATACTCACTGTGCTGATTCCTCTCCTACTAAGTCCCAAATATAGGACTTTCCTGCCCAGATTGTTCTCAAGCCTTTTGCAGTTTTTATTGTAATAATACAAGAGTAACAAACTCTTCAGCCTATCAGAAGAAACAAGATAAGATGCCCTTATTCATCACTCTTATCATTAGAATAAAGTTCAAAATAGTGCACTTAACCACTTAAGAATTTACTCCAAGTGTCACTCAGGCAGTGCATATGCATGTGTGCTGGTTGTCCTGAGCATCGCTTAGGCAGGCATCATTTCAACCAATTGATTCTTATATTGAGTAAATCTGATAAAATTGCCTTTTTATATACCCTGCTAGAGGATCTTCTAAAAATTAATAAAATATGCAATTTTTACTCTTACTGTGTTTGAATAATTTGACTGGTAAATAGTTAAAATAGGAAAAGAAAATAAAGGTATAAAGTTTGGGAAGAAGAAAGCAAAACTTTTTGTTCATACTTGGCATTGCATATCTATGCAGAAAAGTCTCAAGACAGCAACAATTCCTGGGACTAAAGTGATAATATCGAGGTTACACAATAAAATTTCATATAGAAAACTCAGTTAATTTCTTATATGTCAGCAGTAAAAGTGGAAATTAAAATTAAAACTATGGTATCATTTACATAAGCATCAAAGATCTGAAAAGTGTAAATCTAAGAAAACATTTGTTAGACTTGTATGAGGCAAATGAAAAAGTCTCATGTAAAGAAACAAAATATCTAAATAAATGACGCTATTCTATGCTTATGGATATATTAGTCAGTATTATTATGATTGATTTTCCCCATTTGATGTATTGATTCAACAAAATTTAAATCAAATTCTAAGAAGATATTTTATAAAGACTGATGGATTGATTGTATAGTTTATATAAAATGGCAAATCAAACAACAGAACCAACACAATTTTGAAGAACAAGAACAGAACTGGGATAATGACAATAGCTGAATTCACGATCTGTTATAAAGCTACAGGAGTCAAGCAGTATGTTATTGGTGAAAGATTAGATTGCCAGAACAAAGGCGTATAATTATAATAACAGGTAGCTGTACCCAAAAAAGAGCAAAGGCAGCTCCTTGTGGAAAGGGTGGTCTTCAACACACATTGCTGGAACAAGTGAACATGCACCTTCAAAGAATCTGCTGAGACAAAATTTTCAACTATCACTGAAACTTCTTCAGTGTGAATCCCAGATATAAATATAAAATGTAAGGGTATAAAGCTTATGGGTGATAAAACTGGAGAGAATCTAGGTGAATCGGGGTTCAGCAGTGAGCTTTATGATCCAACACCATCAATATACCTGAAATATTGAAAGCGATGTGTTGAATTTCATTAAAACTAAACCCTTCTGCTCTATCAAAGACATTTTGAAGGGACTGAAGAGGCAAGACTCAGACTAGAGCAAAATATTTGCAAAGTTTACATAAATGGGAATTTGTATGTAAAATATAGAAAAAAACTCTAGAAATTTAACAATAAAACCCTCAGTCTTAAAATATATGAAAGATCTGAACAGACACTTCACCAAGGAAAATGTACAGATGATCAATGATCATATAAAATGATGCTCAATATTATATTAATAAATTTCAAATTAAAACAACTAAGATAACCCTCTACTCACTTACTAGAATGCTTAACATCTAAAATACCACCATCACTAAATGTTGAGTATTATGTGCAGTAACTGAAATTTCCATTTGCTAGAGGTTGAGTCCATTTTAATGATATTTTCTTTCATAGATAAAAAGAGTCTTTTCATTTGATCCAATATTAATGTTCCTTGGTCTTTATCAAGATGAGATCAAAACTTCTGTTAAAGGAAAATCAGACATATGACTGTTTATAGCCATTACTTTTCATAATTACCAAAACTGAAAGTAACTAAGATGTCCTTAAATAAGTTACTGGAAAAAATATACACAATGGAATTGTTTCCGGCAATGAATAAAAATGAACTATTAAAAGTGAAAGACGCAGTTGTACATAGATTGCTAACTGAAATAGCAATATACTCAGGGATCAGAATATATCTCAACAAAAGCTGCCATGGAATGCTGAGGATTTTGAATTTCAGTGGGCTCAGAGGGCTTCAAAAGCAAGAAGTTATATGTGAATTCTTGCTATCCTTTCTCTTTCTTCTCTCTCTCACACAGGTGGGTCGTGTAATCTAGAACTCCTCCCAAACAAAGCAAGTCACAAAAGCAGGAAAGTCACACCTTGATATCTGTTTATCCTGAAGTCCCTCATGACATGAATCTTGTTCCATATCCAAAGAAGATGAAGGGATGTCATATAGAGACACTAGAAACAATCTGACCACACACACAGTGCTGAGCTCCTCCCCAGTTTATTATGATATCACATCTTTATTTCTTCTGCACAATCATCTACCTTTGTTTTAAAATCAGATTTAGCACAAGAATACATAGTTTTTCCTGCACAGTTGTGAGCCTTTATTTCTGAAGACTTCTGGGCCACAGTAAAACTTTAAATAAATACATTTGTGATGGGTTTTCCTTTAATTTTTCCTTTTTATAATAGAAGTGTTCATCCATGATCTTCCCATTGAGTGAAGAAAATACATTACATTTTGTACCCTGCAAGTTTGCATCATATCCTTCCAATTCTGTGATATTTTGGAAAGGACAGTTTTATTTTCTTTTGTTTATTTTTTTGCAGGACTGAGGATCAAACTGAGGACCTTGCGCTTGCCAAGCAGGTGCTTATTTCACTGAGCTATGTCCCCAGCCCCAAGATAAAGTTTTAGAGATAGTGAAAAACTGTGTTTCTTGTAGTTTGTGGACAAGAACTGAAACATCACTATGAACGCAGAATGTTTGTAAGACCTAACTGTTCTATCTGGTATTGTAATGGTGTGTATACATGAAATGAATAATTTGTTAAAAATCACAGCTCGATACAAAATTAAAGATAAATTATAATGTGAGTTATGAGACCTGGTGAACAATGTAGTGAATTTTCTTTCTCAATTATAAGACAAGTATCACATTAATGTGATATTTTAATGACTGAGGAAACTGGGTATAGGCAGTGAATGGGTGTAAAGGGACTCTATTTTCTTTGCTTACCTCTTAGTTGAATATAGAATATGTCTATAAAGTAAAGTCTATACAAAATTATCTGATTTAACTATTTTTTGTGGGAAGGATCTCTGATTAGAAGAAAACAGTTAGTTGAACATAAATTCTGCCCTGTTGCTCAAATGGAATCTTGCTACATTAATTTGACACATTTTGATAACTTTTCCTAAAATTAATATTGCATACTGTGTCTTCTCTTCTTTGCTACTGAGATACACTACATTTCCCTGTAGTATTGACCACAGTATTTGTCAGTACTGCCTGGATTTAATTTTATTCTTTAAAACAATTTATAGCAATTATTTTGGGGGTTAACATTTCACTTTATTTGTAGAAATTAAAAAAAAAAACACTGTCTTAGTTTCTTTTCTCTCTTTGCTGATACAAAACACCCAACAGCCAAAGTTAAGGAAGGAAAGTTTATTTAGCTCACAGTTCGTAGAGGTCTCAATCCATAACTGGCTGGCTGCAAGCCATGGTGGCATGGCAACAGTTCATGGGATGGAAGAGCAAAAGGGGCAGAGCAAGCCCCTTTTCTTCCTTTATATTGTATGCAGACTACACACTCTGTGGTGTGTTCTACACGTCCTAGGATGTAAATAGCGTCCAAGGGCAAATCCCCTATACTCTAGGATATAGAATGGCTGCATCACTTAGTTAAGCTTCTGAAGTTCTCAAGGTGTCCCAATGAATCAACAATTATTAATTCTAAATAATAAAAGAAATAACCCGATACAAAGAAAAACAGTATTTCTCATGCTGGATATTCAGGCCACTCTGAATGGCAAATAGCAAAATTAGAACCTATGAGGCTTGTTGATTCTGTTTCAGTCGATATGGATCCCCATACTTCCCGTGTCTCCCATCTTCCTCAATTCTTCTGATTTTTCATCCATTGTTCCACCTGTCATTCAATCACCTGTATTTCTGAAGCTCTTTTCAACCTGAAATACTATGGATTTTAAAATATCTATTAGCTCTAAAAGTAAGTTCTCATGTGCTAAGTTCTGATGAGGGTAACTAGGCTAGAAACTCCTTGCGATGACTGTCAAAGAGCTAATAAATTTGCAAAGGATATGAAACATATGGGCAAATAATTCTAACACTTAACAGAATGTAGCAAGTATCATAGTTAGCAAAAGTAAATGCTATGGGAGTTCAAAAGAAGTAGAGCCTAATTTCAGCAGAGGAATGTAAGATTGTGGGTGGAATTTGAGATATGCTTTGAAAATCAGTGTGGCTGCTGGGGGTAAGGGGCCAAACATACTTCTATAAATATTTACCCAAGCCTCACGTGCCTCGGTCCTTCCTTCCGTTGTCATTGTTACTGCTCTATGGTATAGCATTCTCAGAGTTTAATGATTCACCTTTCAAAGGACTTTTTTCTTTCTACTATGAAACATTACCAATAAAGTTGCTACAAATATTTGTGTACAAGTTTTGTGTGAATATAAATTGTGAACATAGACACTGAATTCCTAGGAGTACAGTTATTGGGTTGTAGAGCAATTGAAATTTATTTTCTTTAAGATTGACCAACGGTTGTTTTTGTTATCATTTTCCTGACATATGGACTTATTGCATTATGTAGCAAGCCAGAAACTCAGAACCCACCTGCCAAAGGCTCCCAAGAATGGTGATTACAGGCATGCACCACCATGCCTAGCTGAGAATAACTAATTTGTGTTAAACGCCAAAAAATGAATATCTTAGAAATCAAAGGCCATATGGTGTCTAACAGAATCACTTAACACTGAAAGTATTACACTAAACCAGCCATAGATAAATATAACCACTGGACATGGCTATATTTCAATGACACTTATTTACAAATATATAGTTGAATTTGAATTCATTGAATTTGCCTCAGGTGCTGGAATTTCCTGATTCTGGGGATTGTGCATATAAGGATTTGGAATGTCTTTTCTTCTCCCATCACGATTTTCATGGGTGACACACCCATAATATGTCTCATATGAAATCCTTACGACCTCTTTAGAGAAGAGGTGGACAATTTTTGTCATCTGCCTCTCAGCTTCATAGAAAGGGTGGAAGTGGACAGACCTTATTTTTGCTGTTTTCACAAATGCCAAGGTGCTGTAATTTGGAGTATTTTGTCCCAAATCCCACTGTCATTCTATGAGTATTGATGCATATGGAAGAAGACACACACAAAGATCAGGTGCGAGTTGTGGAAGACACTTCAATGGTGACATGGTGGAAAAGGAGTTATATACAAAAACTTGTTCCTTTTATGAAACCTTCTAAGGGATAAAAATACAATTTTTTACAAAAGTGTTTTTTATTTTAAAAAGACAAATACAAAAACAACATAGTGCAAAAACAACAGAAACAAAAACCAAACAACACAAAAACAATAAAAATGACACAGGATTTCAAAATAAAATGATAGAAAATTAACAATGGTTGTTATATTATGTATCATTAGCTTCGAAGAAGTTTCTCAGATTATCAGAAGAATGCAAGACTGATCAAACAACTCAACATTAACTGTTCCTTTCAATAAAACACTAGAAATTAGTGGTACAATTTATCTTGGCTCTCTCGAGTCACCATCTATATCTATACCGATATCTGTATCTGTATCTGTCAATCTATCTATCTATCTATCTATCTATCTATCTATTTCCTTTCTCTTTCTCCTTTCCCCCATCCCAGTTGTTCTTTCCTTTTAAAGAAGATAAATATAATAGTGAAACTGAGTTTCAAAACAAGTTATTGGGACAGTTAGGATAGTTAATACAAAGTGTATTATTGTCTTCCTAGTAGTTATTCAAAGTAGAAGATATATGTGTGCTATCTTGTGTAGGCAATATTAGCACAAGACTTTCTTTTTAATGAACTAAGAGAAATTAGCTTTATAACAATCTTACCTATCTTGTATATACATATATTTTTCCTTTTGTTCCATTTTTATTTCCTGTTTCCTTATCACAGTTTGTTTTCTCTTTTAAACAGTTTCTTCCCAATTTGCAGTATGCGTTGTACATTTCAAATCTTATTTATTTGTTCATTTTTTCACACTAGTGAGACAATGATATTTACACATACGGGTCTAATTTATTTCACTATGAGTATGTTCTGGAGTTGCATCCAATTATCTATAAACGCAAGCTTATCTTTCTTTATAGCTAAGTAATAGTCCATTATATAAAAAATAGACATGTTTTTTTCCTCAGTGATGGGTATTTGAGTTGCTTCTAAGATTTAGTTATGACAAATTGTGCTGCTATAAACACGGGTGCACATGTATCTCTGTGGTATGATATTTTTAGTTCTTCAAAAATGCCCAGAAGGAGAATAGCTGGATTAAGTGGGACTTGTAATCCTAGTTTTGTGAGGAATCTCCACACTGAGTTCCACAATGGTTTCACCAGTCTATACTCCCACCAACAGTAGAGCCCCTCCAGCATCCTTTATCATTTGATTTCATAGTGATAGCCATGCTTTCTGGGATGAGATGAAATCTCAGTGTTGTTTTAATTTATATTTCTCAAATAATCAATGCTCTTGCACTTTTTTCCGTATATTTATTTTCCATTTGTATTTCTTCATCTGAAAAGTGTGTATTCATCTCAAATGCACATTTTTCACTGGGTTTTTGCATTTTGGGGGTCTGATTTTTTAATGTTATTTATTTGTTCCAAATCAAAGTCCTTTGTCTGAGGGACAGTTGGCTAAAACTTTTCCCAATTTGTGGGTTTTCTTTTCACTCTGTTGGTGATTTCTTTTGATATGAAAAATCTTTTTAATAGGAGATCCCGGTTATTGATTCTTTAAAATATTTCTTGTGTAGTGTGTTTTTGTTCATGAACTCTCTGCCTACCCCTATGTCTTCAATGTTTCTACTTAATTTCTCTTCCAATAGATTTAGTGTTTCTGTTTCAATATTTAGATCTTTGTTCCATTTTGATTTTGGTTTAGTGCATAGAGATAGACATGGGTCTAGTTTTAGTGTTTGGCATGTGGAAAGCCAGTTTTTCAGCACCATTTATTAAAGAAGCTATATTTCTTCCAGTGAACATGTTTAGCAACTTTGTCAAAGATAAAGTGGCTGAATGTGTTTGTAATTGTGTCTGCATCTTCTAGTCTGTTCTTATTGATCCTCAGGACTGTATTTTGCCAGTATCATGCTGATTTTGTCCCAGTAGTTTTGCAGTACAATTTCAATTTAGGGCTTGTGAGGCCTCCTGCCTTGCCTTTCCATTGACACCCAGGAGTCTGATATTGTTCTTCTTTGCATGATCTTGCAAGGATTGAATTATTATGTCCTGGTTCCTTGTTATTTTTAAGAGATCTTTCCTTTCATGGTTGCTAGTTGCAATGATGTCGTCAAAGTCTAAGAGTCTATCTTCAGTTTCACTCAAGCAGTTTTGCCAGCTTTCAGTGGAATTTTAATTTTCTGGATATCTCTTTGAATCTGTGTCATGCATTTGAAGTCTTATATTGTTAATTCAGGTTTTCCATCATTTTTCTATGGTCCTCTAATTTTTCATCTATGTCTTCTTTAGATATGATGAGCAATTCTTTCTTTATGGTTTTCAATTATTTCTTTAGCTGAGAGATTATTTCTGATCTGATTTCCTCTGTATCCTCCTGGAGTTGTTTCTTTACTTCAGATGCTGTCATTTCAGAAATTTCAGGTGTGTGACTTCCAATTTCTTCTGTGCTGTTGTCTCCTGGACTTGTTCTGGGTGGGCTGGAGGTCTGAGATTGCATTTTGCTCCTTCATCTTGGCATTTTCTTGGCTCCTCTGGTTGAACAGCTTGCCATGTCTCAGGTGTTTTTTCTGGTGGCTGTCCTTCCTTCCCAAAGTGTGGAGGAATGGGTCAAGCCCTGGGTTCTTCTGGCCATGCTGGTTCCTAAATCCCAGGTGCTTCCCATGCTGGCTGCCCTTCCCACAGCATAGGGCATGAGTGAAGCCCCAGGTTCTTCTAGCCAAACTTGTTGCCAAGCCCCAGGTGTTTTCCAGGCTGGCTGCATTTCCTCCAATGTAGGGGGATGGGTCAGTCACTGTGTTGCTGTGGGTCAGCTGGTTGCCAGGTCTCACCTGCTTCCCATGCTGGCTGGGCTCTTCCGAAGGAGCAGGTTGTTGATTTCCAGGCATTTCCTGTGCCGAATGCCCTTCCTGCCGTGTACAGTGATAGGTGAAGTCCTGGATTCCTCTGGCCAAGATGTTTGCCAATCCCCAGGTACTTCCCATGCTGGCTACCCTTCCTACAGAGTAGGAATGGGTCAGTGACCTAGATTCTTCTAGGTTGCTGATTCCCAGGTGCTCTCCATGCTGGCTGACCTTCCCCTGGTATAGGGAGATGGGTTAAGCCCTAAGTTCCTCTGGCCAAACTGGGTGAAAAGCATCAGGTGCTTCCCACACTGGCTTCCCTTCCCACCATGTCAAAAATACACTTTTACGGTTGCATCTACATAGCTGAAAAATCATTAACTCATAAAATAATCAAAACTTTTGTTTCATTTTTTATACTTACTATAAGTCTGAAAGTAATTGATTTTTAATTCTAGGCCTATCATCAAGTGTTTTAATTTGAGTTTTCAAATTGAGATAGTATATTTATATAGTCCCTAGATATTTTTGTAGTAGTTTCTAAAGTAAAGGGAA
Organism: Dinomys branickii; assembly: GCA_004027595.1. Classification (NCBI taxonomy): domain Eukaryota; kingdom Metazoa; phylum Chordata; class Mammalia; order Rodentia; family Dinomyidae; genus Dinomys; species Dinomys branickii. Next base: position 25,966 of record PVLD010011314.1, read on the forward strand.
ATAGTGATATTACAACCACAATCATATTTGCTTTCTAGGTTTATTCCATTGTTATTCAAAGAGTAGTTTATGACATTATACCAGCTCATTATTTTCACTCAAAACAATATAAATGTTATAACTACTTGAATAATCTCCAAGTACATATTTTAAATAAAATATTTAATTATTAATTATGTATATACATATGTAAAATTGGACTTCAGTGTGGGAAGCACCTGGTGCTTTTCAGCCAGTTTGACCAGAAGAACTCAGGGCTTACCCCATCTCCCTACCCACAGGAAGGTCAGCCAGCATGGAGAAAATGTGGGAATCAGCAACCTAGAAGAAACTAGGTCACCGACCCATTCCTAAACTGTAGTCCAATTTTACATATATGTATGTAAGTTTCAAAATCAGATTTCAGATATGTCATTTCAGACATGCTAATATTTCAAATATCTGTATTAATTCTTGCATGTTTTAGATGTTTTGGAAGTGAGGATGATCTTAATAAAAAAAAATTCATAAATGAGTGGTTAGTGTATGTGAACTTGTCTCTAATCTTTTCAAAGTTATGACATGCCCATCAACCTGTGTGTAGCAATCTATGAAATAAATCAATGTAGGGAAGTCAGTAAGTCCTTGCTAAAGTGATATTAAAGAAGACAAAAATAAGAGGCAAAAATTGTACTATTTTAGCATGGAAAATGGAATATATTTCATACCAATAAGATGCAATACTAACTTTTTTTGACACACAGAATGAAAACCAAGCTTTGCCCACTAAATGATAATACTTTAAATTCAAAGATTTTATTTAACTCACCCAGTTACTAGATATTAGAAAAGGGTATCTTTCTTTAATCATAGCAACTGAATTTTAGTGATGTTAAATGACTTAAAAATTATAGCATATAGGAAAGCTTTGTATTATATTAATACCAAATCAATTGCTCTATTTCAGAGAATTATTTTTCTTGGCCATCATTCAGATTCTTCAGTAGCTATAGCCAATTGAAATATCACCCTTCCCATCTATTTTTCATGATGGCAATATAATATTTAAAAAGCTGGATAGTTGCCATCAAATATCAAATACACATTATATAGTAATATCAATGCTGTGTTTTCTCAGCAAAAATCTGATACTCTAGTGGTGATAAACTGTTCATCTTTTGGCCTTCTAGGTTATCCATTTAGGAATTGTATTATTGTTTCATAAAACAGAAGGGCAATTATGTCATTGCTTAATCTTAATGATTATTAAAAGTTCTGAATCACACCATTATCAGGAAAAGGGCAATTGATGGTACTTTAATGGCTGATTCAGGAAGAGCATTCCAATTTATTCTTGTTAGGAAAATAAAAGCACATTTGAAGTGTACTATGCAAAGTGGAGACGATCATGCATATTGGCTAACAGCTCAGGGCACTCAAGCAGATAAAAATGTTTGAAATTGTACTGTCAACATCATCATGTGACCTCAGTCTTCATGAACAAAGCATTATGTCGGCAATTACAGTATACGTAGTTTCTGTAAAAATGAAATGAGATTATGCGTTTCATGTTAACATAGTTCTTCTTGACATGCAGAAAACATTCAACAAGTGAGAGTGTATAATGGTGTCAATCTTAGTTATTTCAAGAAGTCCTTAAAAACCACTAAAAGTTAAAAGTCAATATACTCTCAGTCGTGCTATTCTTTCACACAGAAATATGCGGTAGCTTGGACCTAGCCTTATATTGTGTAATGCCCTAATTTTCAAGTTAACACACAACGTACTGAGTTTCTAAGGATTAAGATAAAGTGTTTCATTCAGTAAATATTTGAGAAATGTTTATTTTGTGCCATATAGAAGGTTAGGAGAAAGAAAACACAGCTCTTATTTCGGGGTGCCTCAGGGTGTAATTAGTGCCATCTGAATAGAGGAGAATAAGACAAATAAGACAATCTTAGATATCTTGGACAGAAAGGTGCATTGATGATTAATTGAAAAATAAATCAAGTGATATAAGTAAAAATGCTTAGCAGAAGATGTCTCTAGGACATACTGGACAAATTCTGACTGAAGAAGGCAAGGGTAACAGGGAAGAGGAGGCACTGAAAAATGAAAAAAGTTTTAACAGGTACACAATAAGTAAATATCAGTCCAGATTGATAGAGATGAGTAAATAGTTACAAAACTCTTCATTAACAGAGCAATGTTATATTATGCAAATTTAGAGAAGACATTGAAAATATTACGTTGTACAAAGAGAAATAGTTCTAAGTAGATAAAGCTAGAGTGAAATAGGTCTTAAATTATGTAGTAATGCAAAGTAAAATAATGTGTATTTTTTTGCTTTCAAGGATGAAAATAGTAGTAAAAAAATTGATTGTACCAGAATTATAGTAAAAGGCATATTGAGACATCGGTTACAAATAGAATCACCAATAAAACATTGGAAGTAAATATAAAGACATTGATTGTATGACAAACATGCTATACAAGAAATTAAATGATGTGAAATATTTTGAATCTTGTGATAAACATAGTCTTCAGAAAGTCTTCCACTGGTGATGAATAGAAAGAGACATACTTAGAAGTCAGAGAAATGGTGAAAAACCTGACTATAGTAAATTCCTTCTGAGCAAAGACAACATGTTTAAAGTAGAGAAGTATCAACAGTATCAAACGGCAGATTAAGTTCAGGTAAACTAATAAATTAGAAAATATTTGGCAATTAGATAATAATTAGTGACTTCCAGAGTAAAATTTGCAAGTTAACCATAGGGTGAAATCGATTGAAAGGACTAGAAATTGAGTGATGTATAAGGTGGAAGAGTAAACAATGATAGATGTTTATCAGAGATATGGTACCTCAAGGTAAGGAAAGGGTGTTTTGTATTTTCTTTTAGTTTAGAGAAAAGTTTTTAGCTAAAAGAAACTGAAATATAACATTAGAATATTTAACAATAATGACATAATAGCAATCACAACTGGTAGAGCTGGCTCTTAGAGAAAATTAATCATGAATTATCTAAAAGAACAATCTAGTATTTTTCAGGGACTGTGATAGAAGCTGAATATACAAACCTATGCTTAGGTATACACTCCACTGGGTAAGAAAGCAATCACAGAGTAACACAATATCTGTTTTGAAGATATACGAAATGAATACCTAGAAGAAAATGTCTCTACATATCTCTGGAGAAAAAGGCAGAGTCAAAGAACAAGATGTGAGATGAGACTACACTTCAGGTACATATTAAAAATAAACAAGTACATATTTGAAAGTTAGAGCTCAGCAAAAGAGACACCTTAAGAACAGTGAGGGGCCTCATGGAGCATAGAAGTTTGAAAAGGCCACATCCCTCATCATTAGAATAGACATTGTAAATTATGGAGGACTAAAACAATACTGCTCAACCTGGAAGATGTATTATCTTGGAGATTCTACACCATTTTGTATATTCTAAAAGATTAGTCTGGAGTTTAGGGAAGAAGAAGTAGTGCAAGTGAATAAGAGAGACTAAGCTTGTGAGAAAATATTGAAACAAATCATGTAAGAAGCTATGAATGTTTGAATTAAGATTGCAGTATAAATAAAAATAAAAATGAGAGAGATTATTCTAAATTTTACATCGGGAACTAATAGAGAACAAATTTTATGTCAAATCATTTTTGTAGTATTATTTTCTTCTTCTCTTGAGTGGTTTGAATAAATAATATTTATGTTAACTTAGATCAGCAGTAGTAATTTTGGGAAATATATTTATTTGGACTCTGAGTTTGTGCAGACCATAAAGCATCTAGGTAGAAAAGTTTTATATTTACTGAAAAATAGGTGTTGCATAATAAAAAGTTTGATTTACCATTGTACAGTAGGAATTGTAAGCATATAGATATTAAAGCATAAATCAGGGAGGTTAGAAAAAGGGATAGAGATTGTCAAGGAAGTGGAGATGGGCTAATAAAAGGTGTAGAACAGTGTATATAGGCAGTACATTGACACTGAAGTGTATCCTGTTCAAATTTCCCTGTAGGAAAAAAAGATAGTCAAACATAAGATAAGGAGTCAAAAAGGCTGTGGCAAAATTCAGTGAGATAGTACTCGTGAGAGACAGAATGTAGGAACAAACAGAGCTTTATTGAAGCTGGAGATTGACAGTCTTTGGCAAGGAGCCAGAAAAAATTTCACCCTGATCTTGACTTTGCTTCCAGTTAAAATAACCTTTTGGTTTCCATAATAACCACATTCCAAGGGTTTCTAACAAAAAGTCACAAGACTTACATTACTCAGATGTTTGTTAGACAGAATGCAGTTAATTGTAACATACAGTTTATTTTATCTATGGGTTCGTATAGATAAAACACGTGTTTTGGGGCTGGGGATATAGCTCAGTGGAATAAGCGCCTGCCTAGCAAGCGCAGGGTCCTGAGTTCGAGCCCCAGTACCGAAAAAAAAAAAATACGTGTTTCCCCTCTTACGGTTTTATGGTTAACTACGAGAGGGATGAGGGCTGTGTTCATAAACAGTTTAAATGACCTTTAAACTAGAGTTACAAAGAAAATGGAGCCTCTCTTGCCTTTTCAAAAATGTCAAGTGAAGATTTGCAAAAATTGTTGCAAAGTACAATAGAAAAGTCAAAGACAAAATAATTGCCAGATTTGTAAAGAGAATCTCTCTTTATTTTTTGACTCTTTGTACTTGGGTCATTTTGTGCATTTATTTCCTTCTAGGAGGGGTACAGAAGAGAAATTATAAAAAGAAATTTGGAATGAATAGGAGGAACTTTTAAAAAATTAGCTAACATAATCTTTGTCTTGAAATGAAATAGGACACAAGATTATTTTGTAAAATTATGTTGATGATGACTTGCTAGTTTTTGAGTGAAAGATTTTTGACACCATTAGAGGAAATGGTTCAAGTAAAAGGTACAAACACAGAAATAAAATTTACTGAGATGTAGGAAGAAGCTTATTGTGCTTTTATATTTATGTTTACTTCCAATTTGTGAAGTTACCTACTTTAGATAAAACCTTTAAGTAAAGTCAAAATTTTGAGTACATATGCCTTTACAGGTAACATTTTTCAGCAATATTGCAGGAATATGGCTATGGTAGTGCAGGCTTGTAATTTCAGTGCTTTGTAGGCTGAAACAGGAAGATTACTTCAATTCTGAGGCTAACCAGAGTTACATAGTAAGCTCCAGGCTACTCTGAACTGCATAGTAAGGCTGTCCAAACAAAACAAAAGAGAACCGAACAAAACAAAATAGGAGAAACAACACACATTCTGGATAGTTCCTGGACTTTAGGTCATTGCAGGTTTTTTCTGTTTTCTTTTCCAGAGGTTGCTTCTTAATTCTATCAAGGCTTTGTCATCCTCTCTCTATTTAATCATTTGCCTACATGTCTAAACATCCATCAAGCCATCCATATGTACAAGCATCCATCCACACACCAATCTACCCCCCAAACATCATTCTAGTAACTTGTGTAATCTTGACAAGTGTCTACTTTTATATTCATATTAAAGTGGAGAGATGAAATACAACTTTCTTTCCTGTTTGATTCTTATAGTCATCTACTAATATATAGAAGTTTTAGGGCATTTGTAGCCAAAAATTATTATATGGACCAGGGTAAATATTTAGTTTGTGAACAATCATAAATATTGGAATTATCTCTTCTAAAACAAGGACCATGAAATTCAGTGTTTTTAAATTGGAGGTTTTAGGGTTGGGAATACAGCTCCGGGGCATAATACTTGCATGGAAAGTGCAAGGTCCTGAGTTTAATTCCCAGTACCAAAAAATAAATAAATAAAAAAGAAAGAATTGATGTTTTATATACACATACATACTGAGATAGTTATAGGTACACATACATAGTCTGTATTTTGTAATTTTGCATTTACTTACAATAAAAGTAGCTCATTTCAGTTATACTATTTAAAGCATTCAAACATTTCTCTTTTCTTACATCCCCAAAATACATCATTCATTCATTTTATGTAGAAGGTGATATAATAGTATGTTGATTTTAATATTAGCATTTTAATTCTAAATGTTTACATCTAGTGATTATATAGTTATATTATTAGTTACAAAATATATGATCTCCTTGGTTGATACATGATTATCTTTTGTTGTAAATAGAGCTGGTGCTTACTCCTCCTACAAAAACTGCCTTCATAATACAGACCTATTCTAAATGTTAGTGACAGTGTGATCACCACGAACAATTCAGATTACAAGGAGCACACACTAGTTTAGATAATGCAGCAATTACAACACTGTTCTTAATTTAAAAAATCCACTATTCTCCCTTTGGATTTTGAAAGCAAACAATACACAATCATATCATTGAAGTTACACTGGGTCACATAGTAGTGTTCTGGCCAAAGTTTTATTGGCCAAAATGAAGCATATCATGTCCTGGAAAACTTGTCCTGTACATTATATCTGACACATCCCGTTCTATTATCTTGCCTCCACAGAGCTGGGAAGTCACATGAAGTAGACGGTAGCAGTGTAAAGCCAATGCATCTTGAAAACCTGAGTCTCCTACAGCTTCTTGAAGTACATTGTAATTCCAGGAGAAAATAGATATTATGTTAAGTAACTGATATTGGGAGCTGCTTGCTGCACCATTTAGCAAACACTAAATAATGCAAATAGCACAGGTATAAGAAGAGGACCCCAAGGCTCCTTTTAAATTCAAGAAGCTGATGCTCCCATAAGCAAAACTACACATGGAGGGAAAATGAGCCCAGTGAGTGTCCATGACCTTGTTAGGTAGCTTATCTTGAGCAACTTGAATTTTGCCTTTGTATTCACTTGGTTTTTATTCCACTGAGAAATAAGATGTGGCATTGAATCACAAATGGGTAGCACCCTGGGGAGCTCACTTCCCCGACAGACTATGGACTTGCTCTCTGAGAATACAAAATGTATGATAAAAAGTGACCAGGAATGGATAGCAATGGCTTTCTTATTCGTTCAAGTGCAGTGTTCAGACTGTGAAGAAAGAACTAGTATAAAAGTGTGAATAATTTTATAACAGATATTCTCTCAAGCATAGCATAACTTTTGCCCACAGATGTGGTCATAAAACTGATTTTGAGAGGAAAGAAAGAAACTGATGTTTATTCTGAAGCATCGTTTACCTGTTCTGTGCAGGTAGAGCTCACAAGAACTCTACAATATTACTCCATTTAATGAGGAACAATAGGTCAGGGAAGTTGGATAATTTACCCATGGTTGAATAACCTACCCATGATTACATACTTTGTTAACAAAACTTAAAATTAAGTTTGCCTTAATTTTGATCCTATTAATCTATTTGCATTGTTCTTTCCCAAATTTCTTTTCATTGTGCTCTTTCTCAACTTCTCTAATTTCTTCTTAGATGTTCTTTTTCTCAAAGCAAGGTTTGAATCTCACTAACCAGTGAGGGTTGGTCAGCATATCCACAGAGGTAATGCTGTTCCTGACAGTTTGCTCATTGTCTTCATTTTGCACAGCAAGACTGTAGATATGAGTAATTGCCTTTATATAGTTTTTTCTAAGTATGATGCTAATTAGTTCATGCTGATCTCAGTTTCTGTTGTACTATACTGAATATGGACAGTCAAGTGAACCTGTAATACTTATCAAAATTTATGCAATAATCTTACATTTAGCACACTATATTCTTAGTAGCTGTCTTTATGACAGATTTGAAAGGAAAATGATTGTATTGAACAATTACAGATATATACCAGTGACAACCTGAATTGCCTTTGGGTTTTTTTAAAATAAAACTTTCCCTGATATTTTTCTGATACCAAATTATGATTTTTAAGTATACAACTAATCTTCTTTTCGTTTGAAAATAACTGATTTCTAGAAATATTTCAATCCAATTAGTTTTGCTCCGTGGTGATGAAAAGTGCCCAAACCACAGTAAAACAAAACCACAGATGTTCATTTTTAACTGACAAGATCCTCTCGCATGATTCCTCTCAACAGCAGGGAAAAGTAGAGTGAGTGCCCTGATTTGAGTGTTGCTTCTTTCATTGTAAATGCTCTTCAGAAAGAAGCAAAGTGAGTGAATGGCTATCTGTGTATAAGAAGAGGGAAGGGAAGTAGAAACAAATCACTCAGGTATCCTCGAACTGAGTATATTCTTGAAACCTTGAACATGCCTTCTTCATAACTCCTAAACAAATGGGATCCCTATAAAACACAGTTGCACAAACCCAGTCACCCCTTTTATTTCAGGGTGCACTGCTTGTCTTACTGTCATTGAGTCTAAACTTTCGAACGTATCTTATATGATCAAGTTAAAGATTGCAGTGTTTTAGTGTATTTGCCTGAGTAAAAAGGAACTTCTCTTTTTTACATCAGTAACTGCTTGTCAAAAGGAAGTATTTATAGAATGACATGGCAGAATGTGACAGCTCCTTTACTGTGAGAAAATGTGACAGGATTTCTTATGGAAATGACAGAGAAAGAAGCCTCATGCTTGATGTTTAATAAAAAAGAAAAGAAAGCGCCCCTGGTGTGAGAATTATCTTAAAAATCTCACTTGGGAAGAGAGAGCGATAGTGTCTTAGGACATCAATGTTAGTCACATCATTCTGCACTAAACCTTGAATGACTTCAGGGTAAAATCCTGACTCCTGGAACGTTATTCACATTCTTTCAAGATATAGTCTCATCCGCATTCAGCCCTTACTCCTTCCATCTCGTACTGTGTCTGCAGCTGTAAGGGAAATATCTGCCACCCCTAAAGTGCGGCACAGGTGAACAGCAAGGAGGGGAGGCCTTTTCTCTAAGCTCAAATCTGGATAAGGCTAAATGAGGCAAGTGTAAAAAATAGTTTTCTCAGTTAACTAGAAACTAACTATGACCAGCTGTCCTTTTCTCATTTTAATGAGTGTGATCTGAAAATTGGCAGCACAAGAATATTTCAGTGTGTTATAAATCTAAGGCCATATCACATAAATAAAACTTATATTTCAAAAGTAGCTATTTGCCATGAGATGTCTCACTTTAGGTAGTCTTTTTTTTCAAAAATATAATGTCCAAATATGCACACTTGGAAATTAAAGTTCAAGTATTCTTTTTTATTTTATTTTAAAAGTAAAAGAACAAAAACACTAACAAACATACACACAGTAGCACAAGAACAGTACAAACACCGAACTATAGGCGGCCGGGGATGGACAATGATTGTTGTATTACACGTTAGTAGCTTCAAAGTGTATACTCAGGACAATACAAATAGACATACAAGGTTGATCAAACAACTAATCACCGATTGTTTCGCACATCAATATGACATGAGACAACAGTGCAACCACGTCAGCCATCCCGCACATACATAAATACCTACACAGCTATCCCCCTCTTCCTCCTCTCCTTCCCTACATCCCGATTGCTCTCTACCCTTGAGCAGTCTCCCTTCATACCTCCCAATCTATATTCTCACCTCCAGGTTCCTACACTAATGATACTATATGCTGTTTGCATATGCACATCTGGTTTACCTCACTTATGAGTATGGTCTCTAATTGTGACCATTTGCCTATAAAAGCCCCTAGATTGTCTTTCTTTACAGCTGAATAATATTCCATAGTGTAAAATTGCCACAGCTTTTTAATCCAGTACTCTGTGGATGGACATTTGGGTTGTTTCCATGATTTAGCTATTACAAATTGTGCTGCTATAAACATGGGTGCACATATATCACAGTGATATGCTATTTTCAGATCTTCTGGGAAAATACCCAGAAGGGGGATAGCTGGGTTGAGTGGGACCTCCAGACCTAGTTTGCTAAGGAATCTCCAAACCGATCTCCACAGTGGTTTTACCAATCTGCATTCCCACCACCAGTGCAGCAGAGTTCCTATTTCTCTACATCTTTGCCAGCATTTGTTATTGGATGATTTCTTGATGCTGGCCAGTCTTACTGGGGTGAGATGAAATCTCAGTGTTGTTTTCATTTGCATTTCTCGAATGACTAAAGATGTAGAATATTTTCTCATATATTTATTTGCCATTTGTATTTCTTTATCTGAGAAGTGTGTATTCATCTCAGTTGCCCATTTCTGAACTGGGTCTTTGAATTTGGACAGGTTCATGTTTTTTAATTTTTTGTATGTTCTAGATAGAAGGCCTTTGTCCTAGGGACAGCCAGTTAGGATTTTTTCCCAATCTGTGGGTTTTCTTTTTACTTGGCTGGTGATTTCTTTAGATGTTCAAAAACTTTTCAGTAATATGAGGTCCCAGTTATTGATTCTTTGAAGTGTTTCCCTTGCGGTTTGATTTTTGTTTATGAACTCTCTGCCTACTCCTATGTCTTCAAGGTTTTACCTACTTTTTCTTCCAATAGGTTTAGTGTTTCTGTCTTAATATTAAGATCTGTGATCCATTTTGACTTGAGTTTGGTGCATGTTGATAGACTTGGATCTATTTTCAGTCTTCAGCAAGCGGCAAACCAATTTTCCAGCACCATTTATTGAAGAGGCTATCTTTCTTCCAGTGAGCTTATGTGGCCCCATTGTCAAATATTAGGTGGAAGAGTGTGTTTGTGGTTGTGGCTGTATTTTCCAGTCTGTTCCATTGATTCTCAGGTCTGATTTTTAGTCAGTACCAGATTGATTTTATTACAGTAGCTTTGTAGTATAATTTCAGGTCAGGGATTATGATTCCACCTGAATTGACCTTGTGGCTCAGAATTGTTTTTGCTATTCCAGGTCTCTTCTGGTTGCAGATGAACTTAAGGCATGTTTTCTCTAGATCTGTGAGGTATGTTGATGGTAGTTTAATGGGAATTGCATTGAATCTGTACAATTATGGTAGTATGGCCACTTTCACAATGTTGGTTCTTCCTAACCATGAGCAGGGAATGTTTTTCCATTTATTGAAATCCTCTTCGATCTCTTTTTTCAGAGTACTGTAGTTTTCACTAAATAGATATTTTACCTCTTTTGTTAGATTGATTCTTAAATATTGCATTTTCTTGAATGCTATTGTAAAATGTATGGTTTTTTTAAATTTCTCTCTCGGTCTGTTTGTTCTTTGTGTATAGGAATGCTATTGATTTTGGGGTGTTGACTTTGTATCCAGCTACTCTGCTGAGTTTGTCAATTAATTGAAGGAGTCTTCTTGTGGAGTTTTTGGGGTCTTCCATGTAAAGTATCATGTCATCTGCAAATAACGATAGTTTTACTTCTTCCTTTCCTATCCATATTCCTTTTATTTCTCTCTCTTATCTAATTGCTCTGGCTAATGCTTCTAGAACTATGTGGAATAGTAGTGGCGACAGTGGACATCCTTGTCTTGTTCCTGAGTTTCACGTGAAATCTTTTCAGTTTTTGTCCATTTAGTATGATGTTGGCTGTTGGTTTTGTCATAGATGGCTTTGATTAAATTGAGGTACAGGCCATCTATTCCTATTTTTTTCTAGGGTTTTTAACAGGAGTGCATGTTGGACTTTATCAAAGCTTTTTCTGCATCTATTGAAATGATCATGTGGTTTTTGTCTTTGGCTCTGTTGATATTACATTAATTGATTTGCGAATATTGAAACATCCCTGCATTTCTGGAATAAATCCAACCTGGTCATGGTGTATAATTTTCCTTGTAATTCACTGCATTCTATTTGGTAGTATTTTATTGAGTATCTTTGCATCTATGTTCATTGGAGAGATTGGCCTATAGTTCTCTTTCTTGGTTGGGTCCTTCTCTGGTTTTGATATTAGAATGATACTTGCCTCCAGAAATTAATTAGGGAGAACTGCTTCCTTTTCACTTTCATTGAAGCATTTGAGGAGTGCTTGCATTAAATCTTTGCTGAATGTTTTATTAAATTCTGCTGTGAATCCATCAGGGCCTGGGCTTTTCTTTGCTGGTAAGCTTTGAATGACATTTTGAATCTCATTAATTGATATTGGGTTGCTCAGGGTTTTTATATCTTCCTGGTTCAACTTTGGTAATTCGTACATTTCTAGGAATCTGTCAATTTCTTCTGGGTTTTCTGTCCTGTTGGAGTAAAGGTTCTCAAAGTAAATATTAATGATCTTTTGAATTTCTGTTAGGATCTGTAGTGATTTCATCCTTTTCCTTCCTTATTGCATGAATTCGAGTTCTTTCCTTTCTTTGTTTGATAAGATTGGGTAGAGGTTTATCAATTTTATTTACTCTTTCAAAAAACCAACTCTTTGATTCACTTATTTTTTGTAGTTTTCTTTGTCTCAATTGAATTAATTTCTGCCCAAAGCTTTATAATCTCCTCCCTTGTTTGGGCTTTGGGCTTGACATGTTCTTCTTTTTCTAAAAGTTTGAGGTGCAACATTAGGCTATTTATTTGTTCTCTTTCTGTTTTCTTTATATGTCAGTTCATCGCCATAAATTTCCCTCTGAGGACTGCTTTCCTTGCATCCCACATATTCCTATAAGTTGTATTTGTATTTTCTTTTGTTTGTAGGTATTTTCCAATCTCTTCTCTAATTTCCTCTGTGACCCATTGATTGTTCAGGAGGTTGTTGTCTAATTTTCAAGTGTTTATAAAGGTTTTGAAATTCCCTTTGTTGTTAATTTCCAATTTCATTGCACTGTGGTCAGATAATATACATGGGATAATTTCAGTCCTTCTGCATTTAAGTTGGTATGCTCTATGGGCTAGAATGTGGTCTATTTTAGAGAAAGTCTCATGTAAAGCTGAGAAAAATGTATATTCTGGTGTTGTGGGTTGGAACACTCTGTAAACATCTACTAAATCCATCTGTTCACACATTTGTTACAGGTCTGTTATATCTTTGCTGAGTTTTAGTCCAGCTGACCTGTCTCTTTGCGTCAAAGGGGTATTTAGGTTCCCTATTACAATAGTGTTATTGTTTATTTGTTTTTTTATGTATGTTAAGATTTGTCTTACATACTTTGGTGCTCCAGTATTTGGTGCATACATATTTAGGATTGTTATCTCTTCCTCTTGCAGTTTTCCCCTAACTAGTATATAGTGGACTTCTTCATCTCTTTTGATTATTATCAGTTTGAAGTGTACATTGTCTGCAAACATAACAGCTACTCCTGCTTTTTTCTGGGAACCTGCTGCATGGAGGAGTGTTTTCCAACCTTTAACTTTCAGTCTATGGATTTCCTTAAGAGTAAAGTGTGTTTCCTGTATACAGCATATTGTTGGATTCTGTCTCTTAATCCACTCTACCAGTCTGTTTCTTTTGACTAGTGAATTGAGGCCATTTACATTGATGGTTATAACTGTTATATGTTGGCTTATTCTTGTCATGCTGTTTACTTGATGTTGCTTTCCTACTTTTGCTGTTTAATTTCTTGTTCTTCTTAGGGGTTCCTTTCTATTGTTGTTCTTGGGATTGTGGTCACTTTTTTCTTTGTCCAGAATATCTTTCAGTACATTTTGTATTGTTGGTTTGGCATTCATGAATTTCTTCAGTTGGCCTTTGTTGTGGAAATGTTTTATTTCTCCACTGAATTTGAAGGAGAGTTTTGCAGGATACATCAATCTGGGTTGGAAGCTGTTTTGTCTGAGAATCTGTAATATCTCTCTCCAAGCTCTTTTCGATTTCATGGTTTCTGTTGAGAAGTCTGCTGTGATTCGGATGGGCTTTCCTCTATAGGTGATCTGTTTCATTTCTCTAGCAGCTTTTAATATTATGTTCTTTTGCTGCATATCTGGGATTTTGACTATTATATGCCTGGAGATGATTTTATTTGGATTGTGGCTCATTGGAGTTCTATATGCTTCATTTAATTGCACATCAGTTTCTTTTACCATTCTTGGGAAATTTTCTGCTATTATTTCTCCAAATATTCTTGTTATGTCATTTGTGTTGCCTCCTGCTGTTTCACTGATTCCTATTACTCGCACATTATTTCTTTTTGCTTCATCTTGCAGCTGTTGGATTGATTTCTCCTGATTCGTTGTTGACTTTAAGAGATCCTTCCTTACATGGTCATTAGCTGTCAGGCTATCTTCAAGATCTGAAATTCTATCTTCGGATTCATTCAAGTGGTTTTGCAAGCTTTCAATGGCAGTTTTCGTTTCCTGGAAATCTCTTTGAGACTGTTTCATCTGCTCCAATTCATTCCTGAATTGCTCATTTAACTTTTCCATTTGTTGCCTTTGATCTTCTAGTCTCTTATCTGTTTCTTCTCTGTCTTCCATTATTATTTTCATTTCATTTTTTGCCTGAGAGATCATTTCAGATTTAATGCCTTCTATGGCTTGATGGAGTTGTTTCTTTATTTCAGATGTGATCATTTCAGAAATGTTAGGTATGTGGTTTTCTAGTTCTCTTATGTCATTTTGTCCTGTACTTGTCCTGGGTGGAGTTGTGTTCTGAGACTGCATTTTACCCTTTTGTCCTGTCATTTTGAATGTCAGATGACGTGCTGAGCTGCTGACTACCCAGGCAGCTCACTAAGGACTCTAGGGACCCTAGTTTACCTGGATGTCAAACTAAACCCAGGGTGGTAGCAGACTGTGGACCACTGGGCCCAGGGACCCCATGCAATTGCTGGAGTGCTTCGCTCAGTCCACAGCTGCTATAGTGGGAGAGTGCTGGGCTTCAGTACCTGAGTGTCCAATGTGGGTCTCCGCCTTCAAGCCTATAGTGGTTAGGCAGCTGCTTCTGTTTTGGGGTCCTCAGGTAGCTGGTCGGGGGTAGCAGGGCTCTCCTCCCAACCCTGAGGACCCCAGAGCCTGAGGCTGATTCTACTCTGCAGGTCTCAACCACCAACAGGGACAGGCCCTCCCAGTTGGAGTTCCTTCCTAACTCTAAGGTGTGGAGCTTACCAGAGGAGAAAGGTTGCGCTGCTCATGTGGTGTCGCATGTAGCTGGAGAAAGGTCCCAGTCACAGAGCCCAGGCAGTGATAAGCCCGCTGCCCAGGTGTTGGCCCGAGTCCGCCTTTGTCTCTGGATAAAGGTCCCAGTCGCACAGGCACAGTCGGGGCATGGGTAGGAAATGCCACGCAGCCCAGTTGTCGGCACGAGTTCGCCTTAGTCTCTGGGTAAAGGTCCCAGTCCTCAAGTATTCTTAGTTACATCAATTAATAGAATTTAGAATTAAAATTCTATGAATTTTTACTATACCTATCACGGACTTCTTTATAGGTATCTAACGCAGAGCTTTAATATAATACCTATTCAGTACTATATTAAACAGGAGTGGTGATAGGGGTGTTTTTATCTTGTTCCTTATTTTAGAGTGAAAGCTTTCAGTTGACCAGTATGATGTTGCTGGATGGATTGTCACAGATGGGTTTTATCAGCCTGAGGTACAGACCTTCTGTTTAAGGCACATAGTATAGTCAGAAACAATATCTTGGATTTGAAAATAGTATTTTGGAATCTATATTTATCATGAAGTACTATATTTCTCATGATACTTCATGAAGTAAGTATCATGAAGCCAAATCTTTAATTTTGCTTGGACAATTTGGTAGCGTAATTGCTTACAAGTATATTCTTTCAAAAGATTAATCAAGTAATAGCCTTTGAAATACCTTCACATATAAAGAACAAGTCAATAGGTAGAGAGGCTACTTTTTAAGTAATTAGATAATCTAAGCCAAGGAAAATGATGATTCACAAGTGGCACTGGAAATAGAGATCAATATAGATTCAAAATGTATTTAAAAGAGGTATTGACAAGCACAGTGGCCCATTCACCATGGGTTATAGGTTTTAATTTAATTTAAAGAGTTGGGTAAAGTATAAAATAGTATTTTCATAGAATATAAAAAATGACAAAACTGAAAGATACGTGAAAAGGAGGAAGATTTTAGTTAGAGATTACATACAAAAATGTTAAATATAAAATGAATTTCTATGAAAGAGGAATCATAATAACACTAATCCATAGCAACACAAAGAGCAACAGTCACCATCAATTATTCAAAGATCCAAAATAATCTTTATAGTGAATTTCTAACAAATGTTAAAAGGACTTGTCCAGGGATTACAAATACATAAGTTCTCGAAGATGATGAAAGATGACTATGATTTTTTTTTTTTTTTTTTTTTTGCGGTACTGGGGATCGAACTCAGGTCCCTGCGCTTGCTAGGCAAGCGCTTATTCCACTGAGCTATATCCCCAGCCCCTAGATGACTATGATTATATCTGGAAAGTTTGATATACAAATGATGAAATCTTTGTAAAACTCATTACCTTGAAGGAACTTAAACATTTTTCTGGGTTTGTAACATTGCTGTTTAGTGTTAGAATGCAAACTTACCAGTTAGAAACCCTGTTAGTATCTTCGTGGAATATGGACATCATCTGAAAACATAATTCCAAATTCTTAAACACTTTAGTTTTCCCTATATATTTTCTTTGACATAGTTGTGTATCTTTTCAGTTGTCCTTCAAGACAACTGAAAAGAACAAATTCTCAGTGTTCTCCAGACCACTCGACTTTCAGTTAATGTGTGTTAAAATATTTGTTAACCTACTGAGTAACTAAAGAACCCCCTTAGCACCCATAAACTCATATAAACGTGTGCTTATTTCACTTATCTATTTTTGCTGTTAATAATTTTTATGTAAATTGTTCAGGCTGTAGACTAATTGGACAAGTGTGAAAATGTAGTAAAGATAAAGTTAATTGTATTTAAAGGAACAACTACCCTTGGGAATATTTTGTATTTTTGTTTAGTTTTACTTATGAGAGCTTTAGTTTTCACACATGTGCATATATGTATTGAAAAATTAGATATTTACTTTGGGGTTGATTTTCAATTAATTGTGTAAATATCAATTCATAGGTTAGTACACTTTGAAGACGTGATTTCTCACTGTTGCTTAAGTAAGTACGGTCTTCCATTCCCCTTCTTGACTCATGAGTCTTTCTGAGGCTGCTCCTCAGTGTCTGTTGAGAGGACAGTGGACTATGTGATCTAGAAACTAGAGGCTGATTAGCCAGTGACAGGTTGTGATCAAAACTGGGTCTCCTTGATTTTTATTGTATGTAGGAAAACATAAAATGACAAAACAGATAAATTGCTGTATACTAAGAAAATATGAATGAAATACAGAGACAAAATATGGGAAATAAGTTCTGGGTAGAGGAAACAGGAGAGTTAAGAGTAATTGAGACAGACAGTAAAAAGTGAATTGTTTCATGTGGTATTTTGAGATCTTTTAAGTAATTAAGATACCTTATTGTCTGATGCATAGAGCAAATAAAAGTATTGGGTACTGAGTTGCATTTGAAGTTCAGATAAAAAAATGAATCAATTTTTAGTATAAGGACAGCACAGTAATGCAATATTGGGAAAATGTCTATGCAAGAAAAATGCTGCCTGTTGGTAAGTCAGAACTACCAGGTAACACATAGCTTATCTGGCAATGCTTCATCTAGTGTTCTTCCTAAGAAATAATGCTCATTTTAGCCAGAGTTTCCTTGAGAGATTCTCTTATGAGTGAATAAAATCTGACTGCACAGCAGTAGTGTAACAGTATTTTAGCTACACCATGAATTTCAGTTATTTCATAATTCTTATAAATTTACCTCTTACCGTCACTAACTAATTTCTATAATGTTCTTGATTGAAAAGTAATTAACACTGGACAATGGATCTTCAATCCTTTTTTATTACGATTTACTTAAAAATACTTCCAGTTACGTACTTTTAACAGTTTCTATATGTCACAATTTATAATCCCCTTGGCTTTCTCGTGAAAATATTTTTCAATGATGTATGTGATGCTTTTGTAATTTTATGGATAAGGAAATAAATAGGATGTCAAAAACTTAAAAGCGAATATTTTATTTTAAGAATCACAGTTTTTTTCTTTACTATTTTCCCTCAGCACCTGCTTCACTTCTCATGGTTCTTAGTGTGTCAAGAATGCGGGCATTTCTGACTGCACTGGGGGTATTTCCTTTGCCATTTGAATTAAAGAATAAGGACTTTGCTATTTTATGTTGTTTCTTGTCTTGTGTACATATGCCCAACTGTATTTTAAAAACCACTCCATGGAATTGAGATTTAAAAGTTATAATTTCTGTGGTTGTCATTCTGGATCAACTGAGAGGAGATGCCTCCAGGTGTCTCATTTGGCAGATAATGAGTTGAACGGGGCCTCCGACCTTGCTGCAGGACCTCTGTCTTCTCTGTTTCTCTCTCTATTAACCAAAGTATAGGAATATGAGACCTAACAGTGTACAAACAGTGCCACTCATTTCAGTGTTTTGAAATGCTCTTTGAGAATGCATGGGAGATATGGGATTGTATGTACATAAGATATGTAATATTTCCTACAGAGCATAATTAAGTATGTTGTCAACACCTTTCCTTGAGGAATGCGCATTTCAGGTGAGTCACTACCTTAGGCCTTCTGGAGTCCATGAATCATCTCAAACTGGTGGTGCCTTCATGATAAAAGATTATTTTTTGTTACTCTACTGTAGTATTTGTTCAACCTATATATATCCTCAAATATACTGAGGAGAAGAAAAGAAGATGGCCAAAGTATTATTTCTATTATTTCTTCTTCCTTTCCTAACTTCCCTTCCAATAGGCATGGAATGATATGGGTACAGAGAAGTTAAAATTTATCAGGGGGGTCTTCTTAATTTGCTTATCCTTGAAATGGTAATAGAAGTACTCTTTTGCTCATGCTACACAAATGTCTAATATTTACAAGCATATACATATATAACTTTTTCACTTTGTCATGGGCTAATTTCTTTAAATCTTTCATTTATATTGAAAGTGACTTCTGTTTACAATGATTGAACATGACAGCTTTTTTCTTTTATATATGCATTGACACCGATATTTTTCAATTACATTGGATGTAGAAATAGTGGTTATCTAACAGAATATCTTCCTTCAATACTTAGAAAACTAAAACTTTAAGGAGAAAATTTTCAACAGGCACTTTAGCCTAGGTGCTCTCATTCAATTAACAAACAACTTTTTCATTGAATGTGTGATTTGATTGTACACTTCTTCACAGTTTTACTGAAATAAACATAAACAGTAAGAAATAATAGAAAGGATGGTCACGTCAATGTATTTGCTATGCACAACATGCACTGTGCTTACTCAAAATAATGGTGCAGCCTATCAGAGCAGGCATGAAACGAAATGCAAATGAACAAGGAGAGATCACTCAAATTTTTCAATTAAAGAAGAGACTTAAAATACTTTCAAAATCATTATTCTGTCTAACAATTTTTATAGGAAAGTTTCCTTCCTAACTGTGGAATTTCTGTCATGGTTAGCAAGGAGGGCAAATTCAACTTAATTTTTCTTAAGAAACCAGAGTTTTTTAAGTGTGTTAGCGTTAGTATGCAGAATGTGTTGGTCAGACGTTCCTACTGCTGGATACAATGCCCAGCGCTCATAATTAAAAGAAGGAAGTGTTTAATTTGGTACATACTTTAAGGGCGTTCAGTCCAGGGCCACCAGCTCCAAAGTGGGAACATTGTTATGGACAGGGATGTGGAGAAAATTTTCTTATTTCATGACAGCAAGAAACAGAGGAGGGGACAGTGCTATAGAAGAACAGGTAATGGACTGGATGTATCCCCAGGATCACACCTTGTGATCCACCCAGGCACACCAGAAATGTGTTTCCCTAGTGCCCTACACAGATCTCAAAGCCAATCAAGGTGACACTCCACAAAGATCTACATTAAGTAACCCACTGGTTAATCTAATTATTGATGGGGTAAGCTAATGCTACTACTCTATGGCTGCCCATGTGACTCACACACCCAACCTACTTTATTCTGTTCTACCTTTCCTCATTGTCATGTCAAGGCTCATTTGCATAGCACAGAACACTATCAATAGCAGAAATCTCTCTTCTTGCCAAACTATTCGATTCAGTTGTCAAAAGCACATGGCCAGCAACAGGCTTCCTCTTTTTTGGCACAAATATCCAAGGTGAAAAATAGTAATAGGTCAAAATTCTATCACCAGGAATGATTGGCAGCAGTTGGCTGACCTTCCCATCTTTGAACAGGTTAAGTATGGTTGTATGGTCAAAGTGTCACTGATTGCAGATGGCAGCTCAACAAGGATCCTATGGGCTGAAGAGTGGCCGTTCTGAAAAGAAAATGTTAGCCAGACAGTCACACATGTGCCCACTATTGTGTCCTTCAGAACAATGTCTTCAAGTCCTGAGCACAGCTAGATGAACGCTGAGGGTCCTTTCTTGTCCAAGTCATTCCTACTCATGCTCCTTGAGGAGTGCTGCCTTTGCCTGAGAAAGAAGGAAAGGAGAGAGATGCCAATAATTCTGCTTCTCATTTATTATTTAAATCAACCCTAATATTGTTCTCTTTCCTGTGATATATGTGAAGTCATTTATTTATTTTCTTCTACTTTACTGCCACGATAGCTTCTGAACTTGAATTTCTTCTGATTGGAATTTTCATAAGTTCAGATGTCAGCATTACCTCTTATAGACCCAAGATTGATATTTAATTCCCAAGTCTTACCACTTCTGTAGCTTTATATGTCTTAGCAACATTTAGGTAATTTTTAGTCATCACAGTGGATGGAATTCTTAGTAAAAGTACATAAAAGCTGAACAAGTCAGATAGTGTAGTAAATAGTGGACTCACAAGTTACAATTAGAAATGTTGTGGAAGATTCTTAATTAGTGATTGAATGTGTGTGTATGTCATTTGTCTTACAAGACAGTAAGCACCGCTGGGGCAAACTCCACGTTAATAGACATTGGAACACCTCAAAATTTAACATCATGATTTGTAATAACTAGTCTTCTAACATAAAGTGGTAACAGAAAGGGAGACACCACTAATAAGGTGAGAAAAAAAAGTAGAAGCCCAAAAGAGAGGAAAATCAAGAAACAAAAACTGAAGAAAGAGACTTTATAAAGAAGGAAATGGAAATAACAGAGGGAAGAATTAAAGATTTATGCAAGGAAATTGCTGAATAAAATTTATTTTGGTAGCACTTGTGTATAATAATTTTGAGGTAGTCGGTAAGTTAAATATGAGTTAAGTTAATTAATTGTGAAGAAAGAGAGTGAGTATACAAAAAGTTTGCCGTGAGGTTTTAGTTGGAAAGTTTATGTTGTTATACATGGAATCAAACATTCAGATATTTTAATACAATACCAAATATACAAAATTAGAGACATATTTTAAAATTTTTTCTGAGCAAATATATAGCATGAAGTATAGAGAAAAAAGAAAATAATTTTACATTCATAATTTCTCCTTTAATAGGTGGACAAGAAACACACAGTAATTAAATAATCAGAAGTTAGCCCCAGAATGCTAAGGGTTTAGTATGTGATGACAGCACAGAAGTCTACTAATTTGCAAGGGGATATTTCCATCTGTGTTTTGTAATTGAGTGTAATGTTTCTTGGAAATTCATGTTCAAATGCAAATTATGAACATACTAATAACAACAGTTGCTTAAAAGATAAAATATGTATGCACATATATTTATCAATAAATCATTCAAAGATACTCTTCCGTTCCATCGTCTGTGCATCCACTGTTCTATAGGTCACTGTTGAAGGATATGAAAGACATATGTGACATGGATATGAAGGTACATGGTAGAGGCCATTGCAAACGAAACTTAATGTCTGTTATGAGACTGATGTGACGAACAATGATTCTACACAGAAATAAAGGCAATATATTATAACCACGAAGGAAACTGAAGTAATTATCTGAGATAGGAGATGGTTGGAACAGTTGTCTTGGTAAAAGGAGATTCTTAGGAAAGCAGGATAGGAACCAGCTCACCTGGGTTTTGCAAGAATTTCATAATTTCAAAGCAAGTGAAACAATGTGACAAAAAGAGAGATTGTGTGTGTGTGTGTGTGTGTGTGTGTGTGTGTGTGTGTGTGTGACTGGTGTGCAGCAGTGCAGTCATTTAACATGAATTAATGTTGTCTTTTTATTTTACCATTAAAGTAGCCATGATAATTATTGTTTCATTATCAAATTGATGGTTTCTATATTGATTTATGTTAATCCACACTTTACAATTTATGCAGAAACTGCTGTCACATATTGCCATATTTATTTTCTTAACAGAAGTCTAATTTTTCATGGCAAGAGCAAAAATTTGCAGCTATTGGTGGATCAAATGAAATTAGCTTAATCAGAATTGTTGCATTGTTGGAAGATAACTAAATTGAAAATCTGAACTCCTGAGAGGTATAACATTAGCAACTTCTCAAGACATTTCTGCTTATTTTTGTGATACATGCCTAATTTTACTACACAGTGTGGGCTTTAATGCTTACTTTTCTAGTAGTTTTGATCCATTTTACCTGTCTGAATGTATCAATGCAATTGGTTTGAGCAATTACTTTTCTGTTACAAAATGCATTAGATTATAATTAATAATGAATCCAAAAGATAAATTATCTCTTGACCTTTTGGTTTATTATTTATTCAAAATCTTTTAATCTTTCTGCTCCAACATGTCATTGATTGAATTTCACCTTTTTCTTAAAGTAGACATTAGCACCATCATAAAGCCTACTTTTTGCCCCAAATATCACCGGTCCCCAAGCAATATTACCTCAACAGGTCTCAGAGTGATCTTTTGGTACCACCTAAAGTTGAATTTAGACCTTATTTAAGACACTGTACTACACCACATGGGTTCTATTGTCAAGATTTTTATATTTCTCTGGTGAAATAATAAATAAAATATTTTAACAGCACATCATCCACATCACTTTTGTAATGTAATGGCACAGACATGTTGAAGAGCAAAGTCATATTCAGCAAAAATTCTGTGAATGGCCAACATACAAATGCTTAGCCCCCATTGGCAAAGTTGACCAGCAGCATAAGGCCTGGCCCTCAAAATGTTTGCACTCAAGGGTGTGCAGTGTCACTGAGCATCTCCACTGTGGTTAGTCCATCAAACCTAGGAAAAAAGCTATAATTGCTGATCAAAACATCAGAGAAACAAAAAAGAAATTTGTATTTGTTCTTTTACATTGATGCACAGTGATGACTTGATCAAAGATGTAAACTATTGTATTAGTCACTTTTGTGTTGCCAAGACAAAACACCTAAAACTCCTGACTTACAGAATGAAAGATTTAAGTGGCTCAAAATATCAGGACATTTGGGACATGGTTGGCTGACTCCAGCACAAGGTCACCATCGGCAAGGTAGCCAGGAAGTAGGTGAGGGGAACAGCAACTGAAAGGAAGGTGTGGAGCACTAGATCTAAACCCCAAAGTCTCACTTCCACAATCCACAGAGACACACTCGTGTGCTTTCGTGATCCCCTACATAGCACCCAAGACAACGAGGTTGACAGTTCACTTTAACCATTACAGAATCCTGCGCTTTCACTTATGAGTATTGGATAACTGCAAGCTCACAATTATAAAAGAAACAGAACAAAATTTGAGATACAATAAACACCAAACCTAGAAAACTTAAAAAAAAAAAAAAAACAATAATAATATAAAATAAATGCTTTTATTTGCAAGAAAAATTCAAAGGCATTGATGTTAGGATTGATATATTCAGTTCTTTTCCTGTGCCACCAATTAGGGAAACAGGATCAAATATATCTGATTATTGTTCAAAAATGTATCATAAATTTGAATACGTATGTATAGATTCTATCAGAGTATCTTATGGTATATATTTTCATTCAAATATGTCTGCAAATTAGTAATGTTGATGTTTTCTTTCAAATCATAAAATTACTTGTATGCAACTTCAAATAATTTTTTTGATTTGTTCTATCTCTCATCATATGCTTAAAAACACATAGTCGACCATTTCCAATGAAATAAAAATATACTAAAACTAGAAATCAATAGCATGAAGACAACTCCATCTCTTAAAAACTTAAAAACAAACATTCAGTTGCGAACTACACGTAATACAAAGATGTCTGGGTGTGGTACTGACAGTTATGAATTGCATGCAAACAAGCTATTCATTTTCAAGGGGAGTCAACAGACAAGGAGACTGGCAGGCCAATAACACAAGTGGCCACCACCATACAATGCCTTATACAGGCCAGATCATGCAGTCAGAGCTCAGCTGCACCTTCTCCCAGGTTTGCCACAATTACAGGCACATCTTAGTAGTGTAGTCGGAGGGAAACACAGGGTACTAGTCTATCCTCAACTCCAGTCTTTCCCTCTAAGAGCACAAAGCTGAAGACTATAATTGCCTAATGTTCTGCTAATTTTGAAGAGCAAAACACCGTTGCCTCTGCTCACCACAGGTGGTGCTAGTGTTGGTAGTATTAGCATGCAGTAGTGTTGCTATTAGCATTTATTGGTGCGTGTTTGCTAATATGGTACAGCATTGTCATGGGAGACTAACTATGTATTTAAATGTACTTGTGCTCACAGAACTAGTACTTCATCGTAGCTTCTGTCTTTTAATCTCCAATATTCAAGGCCCTGATTGGCAATTGTACGGTATTCACTAGGCTGAATGAAGAAGGCTTTTATGCACATTCTTCAAAACAGTTCTCTACTGAGTTATGATGATATTCTCCCAATTTCTTAGTTTGTCTTTGCCACACAGAAATAATGTGAAATTTTGTTTTTTATTTTAAAGAAAAAAACTAACAAAACAACAAGACAAAAGCAAAAGCAGAGAAAAGCAATGAAAATGATGCATGACCTCAAAACAAAAGGATAGGAATTAATTAACAATGGTTGCTACAATACACATTGTTATCTTCCACAAGTATTATTCAGCTATAAAGAAAGATAAACTAAAGGCTTTTATAAAAAGCCTCCATTTTATGAAAAATGGAAGTAACTAGAGACCATAGTAAGAAGTGAAATAAATCACTCACATGTGTGACATTGTATTGTCTTCCTACTATAAGAACCTGAAAGAGTAAATAAAATCTGAGGGGTATAATAGATACTGTGAAATGGAAAGAAACTGCTCAGGTGAGGAGCAAATGAGATGAAGTAGGAGAGGAGAGGAAAAAAGAAGAGATGGAATTTTTCTGTTTAAATATCGCATGATTTTAAGTTTCTATAAATGTTTAAATCATTTTGAACAAATTTAAGAAGCTCCTGGTTGCTAAACAGTTTTTTAATTTTGTTTTTTTTTTCCAATCACAAAACATGAATCATATGGTATTGCTGAGGATGAAGGTGGATGCTGTTATGTCAGACTGTAGTTGTCAAATACTTTAATAATTCGCTATTTTAGAAAATATAAAATAACACCTACAACATAATGAAGACATTTCCTTTCTACAGTGATTCAAATTCTTTGGAGTAAAAATAAATATAATAAAACACATACATTACTAAACAACAGAGTCAGAGTCTTAAGAAAAAGGCAATATTTATTGAATTATTTCCATAAATTTGAAAAATTATATATATGATTTTGCCATTATTTTGACAATCAAAACTTACCGAGTGATCTTGAAGGAGTGGTACAGAAATCTTTCTAAATTTTCATATAACTTTACTTCTTAAATGGGCTCCTCTTCAGTATGGTTATTTTAGATACAGAGTTCTAGACTGAGAATACCAAAACAGTGGATCTTTTTCCCCAGTAAGACGTATTACATTAATAACCTTCATTTCATGAAATAAGATATTGAAAAATTCAGGGATTAAAACTTCTCACTGTGTTTCAGTAAATATAGAAAGATTTTTTAGTGATTCCTGCCATTTGTGGAAATACATCACTACTTCTTAGCATCCCAAAGATATCTATGTGGGACGTAATTCTGGTGATTATAAGGTTAGAAGAGTTGA
Source organism: Dinomys branickii (assembly GCA_004027595.1). Taxonomy (NCBI): domain Eukaryota; kingdom Metazoa; phylum Chordata; class Mammalia; order Rodentia; family Dinomyidae; genus Dinomys; species Dinomys branickii. The sequence continues at coordinate 51,696 of PVLD010011314.1, forward strand.
CATACATATGCTCAGGGAAACTGCTAAGCATCAGTATGCAGAAAAGTCGGAGATAATGTGTTGGGGTGTACTTTATGAATGGTTCGTCGTGGCAGACATTATTTTCACCACTCACAACGAAACTATTACCATCTCCTCCTTTGTTTAACTGTGTTATAGCTTGAAGAACTGGTCCAAGCTCATGAGGTGAGCTGTGATTAAAATGTAGACAATCATGCTCAAATATCTCATTTGATAATGATCTGCCATAAGTACATACTTAAGTGTATGGTTAATTTACAAATGTGCATGACCCACTTTGGGCTAACAACAGGCAAGGTACTAAAGGCATATGGATAAATATCCACATTGTTAAAAAAGCCAGGAGAAAGAAATTGGTCTTCATTTGCTGGCTGTTAATGTATGCAAATGAGAGGCCTAGAGAAACTATCGCTGCCTTTTCTAACTAAATGATTAAGAGATAATGGAAGATGAAGATGCTTAGAAGCTCAGAGAAAAAAACTGATCACATGGATCAAATTAAGTAAAAGAAAAATCCTGTCCTGCATCTGAAATTTTAACCAAATTACTTGTTTTAAATCTTGAGTTTTCTGTAACTATTGATAAAAGCAGCTTGAGTAATCAGTACTATAAAAATTCAGTGAAGAAATACGTAAGAGTAATACAACATACAACTGTTACGTTAAAATAACACTGGCTAAACTGGGCACGGTAGTGCATACTTGTAATCCCAGCACGAGGGAGGTTGAGACAAATCACCATTGTGGATTCCAGACCAACCTGCCTCACTGAGACCTTTCCTCAAAAAAGAAAAAAAATGAAATAAGATAACACTGGCTCAACTAAAATGTGCAATAGTCTGAAAGTATTGTGTACATGGAAATGATATTCAATAATATTAGTAGAGAGTATATCCCAAGTGGTTTTATCCACTCCAGAAAATAATGCTATTAAATATTTCACAAAGAAAGAGAGGGGAAAAGTCTTATGCCACTTTAACACTGTATCTGGAGACTCCAAACCTGTATTTTCAACGAAATGTATAAAAAGTAATTAACCACTAATTAATATTATAATAAAGCTATAATCAAGTATATGAAAATAATAATTATTATCAAATAGATTTTAATGTTGTATAAAGGTAAAACACTCAAATATAAAACTTTTAAGACCCTCAAATTATGTCTATAATTTCCTTTTCAAATTGTATGGAACACAAATTCACTTATTAATCCTACTGTTCAAAAGTTTATTTTTTCTAATTTTCCCCTAGTATAGAAACTGAAAGTATGGTTGTGATTTGTCATTTTAAGAATAAATATTTTAATTATTAGAAATATATACTTGGCTAACAGAATCTTGACATCTCTAAAATATCTGTTATATTTATCAATCCACAAACTATGCTTAAATTATTTCAACAGCTCACTAATTATAATTATCAGTGATATAAGCAAAATAATAATAGAGATAACTACATTAATTTTACAAATATTGTCTGCAAGTTTTAAATCCTGGAAGTACCCCTGGAAATTGATAGCTATTTCTTTTTTTTTTTTTTTCTTTTTTTTTTTCTTTTTTTTGTGGTACCAGGGATGGAACTCAGGACCTTGTGCTTGCTGGGCAGGCACTTATTCCACTGAGCTATATCCCCAGCCCCCAGCCCTCATCCCTAGAAATTGATAGGAGGAGGAGGAGAAACCCAGAGTGTTCTGTGATTTCTCCAACAATTTGTAATCACTGCATAGTTAAGAATCAATTGAGATTTCTGTTAAATTTAATTTCTTAAAATATAAATTTTCAATTTTAGAAGCGATATATTCTCATTTTACATGACACATTGCGTACAATGTCTTCTTTTACTAATTGGTATATAAGACATATAATTTTGTATTTTTATATAACAAAATGGGCTACTTAAAAAGTAGTTAAAAGTTTAAATGTCAGTTTTTTTAACTGAAAACAATTCTACACTTGCTCAAAATCATTTCATAATATACTGTACACATTTCATAATTATTTCATGTATACTCTAATGTATATTTACTTGTAAATTTTATTCCCTTACTTTTAAGACCCATTTTCCATATGCAAATTCTACTTTTCTTGCCTTTACTCTCATCATTGGCAGAGTTCTAGTTCTAGGTACCTGTCATTTTTAAGAGCCAAACCACTTAAAATCAACATTCATTTTGACTTCAACAAGCATACAACATTTTTAAAAATTACTAGTTAATCAACACTGAGTATACAAGTAAAAATCAATCAAGACGTCCCTACTTATGATTCATAAAGATAAAGCGCAGAATAAAAGTTATTTTTATCACTTATCTCCTTATTAACAGCAATCTCCAGGGACAGTGCCCTTGTTGTGGATTAACCGTGGAGGAAATGGCCTTTGTCTCTACAGAACGTTCTCTCCAGTAGGGATATGTAGGATTAACTGGAGACAAAAGGTAAGAATGGTCGGTTCTGTCTGAGGGAAAGATTAATAATAGTATCTGAATGTCAAAAGTTAATTAGGTATTTTCTAAACTAACCATAACGAGAAAGAAATTTTAAGCAGTGAAGAAGGACGAGTAATACAACAAATACTTATACTGACAATTAATTATATCTGCTGAGCACACACGAAGTGTTCAGGAAATTCTGCACCCTTTGGAGAATAGAAAAGATATATATCGCCTTGTCAAAGAGTACATGCTCAAAATTTTCCATACAAATGAAAGTATTTATTTTTTATTGAAGTTTCCTTAGGTACAAAGAATACCAGCATTATTAAATTCAGGAAGAACAGGTAATTGTTATGCTTCTAGTTTTTCCAATATACTGAGCTGTACTGTGCTAATAATCAAGTATTTAATTGAATTCTAATCATCACCATCCCCAAACTTTGACTTTACATTTTCATTTTTATCCAAATAAATGAGAAAATATTAAGAAAAACAGTATGTTAGCAGCGATATCCTAGACTGCATGTGCACACCACCCACATTTTACCAGTAATTGCCAGTTATTCTGCACTGTGTAGACACGGTGACTAGGTTATTTTGGGTAGCTCATCTATTTCATTTCCAATTCCTGAGCTTTCTTTTTCATATGAAAAGAGAATCCAAGTAATTATATAAAGTGGTTTATAGAAAATTCTGGAGTAAATTTTAAAGAGTATTTTTGTTTAATATGTTTAAGGTTTCACAGTTATATTTACTTGTTATATATATTTTGAAATTTTATATTTTTCTCATCATGCATGCATTTTACTACAGAAAGAATTAAAGAATTTCTGTAGGAATAATTTAAGAGACACTTACAAAGCAGAATGAAAGAGTCCCACGGGGCTACTTTTAGATATAATGAAAAAAGTATCTCAGTTGGCTTCACAATTCAAACTACCATTTTACTAAGCTGTAAGAGGTGAATTTGATCAATGCAGGCATTTTCTTCAAATACTTTACAGATGTTTGATATACCAAATATTTGAACTCTATAACTCTTTTCAAATTCTGAACATAACTAAAAAATGCAAAAAAATTTTCTATAACTGTTTATAAAACTGTCAAGCAAAAATAGTTAAGTAATTTTCAATACTTTATATCTTTCTCCATCTTATAAGACATATTTCCTCTGGGAGAACGTAGTTCTTCCTTCCTCATACTCACAAATCTTACAGACATTAGTTATCAAACATGATTTTCTTTTGCCTTGCAATAGGCTTCATTCTATCTCAAATGTCACTGGATATGGGTTGATTTAATAGTGTGTGAGTCCATCTAGGGAAGCCCAAGATTCACCTTAGCGATTCAACCTCTGCTAGGTTGATACTTTGTGTCAACTTGACGAGTTCAGGAGCTTAACTAAGTAACTCAGCCGTTCTACATCCTGGGGTGAATAGGACACGCCCTTCTGCTTTAGGATGTTGTTCATTGTGTCAGTGTGAGAAGTTTAGAAAGTGAAATGAGTGACTAAGTAGAGGGCCTGGGTGCTAACTTTGTATTTATCCTGAGCCTGTGCCAGAGGAGGGCATGGAGATTATATGAGTGCTACATGCCCCCTGGGTGTGGGTAGCCTGCTTACAATAAGGGAGGGAAGGAGGCTTGCTCTTCTCTGCTACTCCTCCCTTTTGCTCTGGTTACTTTGCTGTTTTCCACAGCCATGAACTGTTGCCCTGAGCCATGTGCCACTCTGCCTTGGAGCCAGCCAAGTACAGATTGAAACCTCCACAAACGGTAAGCTAAATAAACCTTTCCTTCCTTCATTTTGGATGTTGGGTATTTTGTCTCAGCAGCTAGAGAAAAGTAACCAAAGACAGTCTCTGTATAAAACAATAGCTGTATTGCCTTTCAAAAAGTACATTGCCTGTCTAAACCCCAACAGTTTCAACAAAAATAGAATAATAACAGTAGAACAACTGAAATCTAAGTTTCAAAGAAATATTAAATGTCAGAAATGAGGTTAATTTGATTTTTTGATGCTTTTAAGTGAACCAGAAGTTTTCTATGAAATTTTATTGACAAATACTTTATCTGATATGGAAATTTAAGTTTATGTAGTGGGACTTAATCACACCACAGGGTGAGAAGTCTTTGATGCACCTGTTCTGCAATGAGCATCTACCAGTGAAAATTTTAAAATTGGAAAAGACTGAATTGGGGGTAAAACTTCAAAGTCAATGACTAAATGAACAAGAAATAAATTAAAGATTAAGCAGAAATACAATCTATAGGTAAACTATGCTCCTTGCTGGGAGATACTGACTGTAGAGAGATAACAGGAACTAAAATGTTCAAGAAGGTGGTAAAATATGGTGGTAAATTCAAAGTTGAAATCCGAGTCTGATGTGATTCCCCTCTCCTCAGCAATGAAGATTGACTTAAATTTCTAGTCCAATCAGTCAATCCTGAGACAAGGAAACCGAAATAGCTTTGTCTCAGAGATATGAATGAAAGAAAAAAATAAGAGAAAGAGATTTGTGGAAGCTTCTAAATAATCAGCCAGGAAGCCAGGCATGCTGGTGCACACCTGTGATCCCAGCACTCAGGAGGCTGAGGCAGGAGGAATGTTGTGAATTTGAGGTCAGCTGGACTACAAAGTGAGTTCGAGGCCATCCTGAACTGCATAACAAAACTCTGTCACGAAAAGAAAAAAAAAGAAGAAGAAGACAAAAGCCAGGAAACCAAAACACCAAACATAAAAATTCCAATGCAAAGAAAACTGGCTGTTGGAATGAGAACTGGGAAGAAGTAAACGTTACAAACTATGCAAAGTGATTTTGAGTATTTTTATTGTGTACATATTCTTAAAAATTAGTTTCATAAAGTTGTAAACAAATGAAACAAAGGCAGAGTGAGACTATGCTAGAAGTAGAAAAGAGCAAGCACATTTCCACTGCGAGGGTCGCTGAGAGGGTGTGGGACGTGGCACAAATCTGTCACCAGACGGTCACAGCTAAGACAGTTGTGTGAGACTCTTTCAGGGAAATGTACCTAGAACCCAGCCCTGATTAATAAACAGCAACCATATACAGTTTTCAGTACAAGTAAGTACTGGAGATATTAAAGAGATTAAATAACTTCAGGAAACATTTAATACGTATCTCAAAGAACAGAATAAAATATTCTGGAGAAGTAATCTTTTAAACAGAAAACTAAGAATAATTCATTGGAGAAAGACATGAATTTTCAAATTAAAACATCAGGATGTAAATAAGAAAGTAAAAGTGAAAATAAATATGTAGAGTAATAGAATGTAATTGGAATATGTTTAATTTTCGTGTTAAAAGAGTTACAAAAGATACACAAGCATTAGTGCAATGATGATTAGAATATGAACAATCATTCAGAAAGAGATGCCAAAAGAAATGAGAGAATTCTAAAATAATATACTCCTTCGTAATTTATCAATCAAGAAAAAGATAAAGAAAATTAGAAAATATGCACTAGTTGATAATTAAAGTTGAAGTGATAATTTTCAGTATAAAGCTAAAGCTATTTAGATGGCAAGTTGTAACATTTAATATTTACACTAGAAAAGGGTAAAACCTGTATCAATGCTATGTTCCTATCTTTAGCAAACAGAAATAGAAGAACAAGCTAAAAGCAGATTAAGTAGCAGTAAGTACTAGTAAAAACAAAAGTAAATAAAGAAGCAACATTAAAGCAAAAATAAAAAATAAACAAACTGAAATCAACCTGCAAGATTTCTTAAACAAACCTAAAAAATCTTAGCCAAATTGATCCCTTCAAAGAAAAGTGGGACCGAAGTTAATATCAGAATTTAAGGGGAGGTATTATTATATGTATTGCTCACAATCAGAAGACAATAAAGAAATATGATGGAATTTTTGTTCTAATAAACTTTAGAGTTTAGATAAACTTGACAAATCCTTGTAAGGTACAATCCTCAGGAACTGTCAGTGGCTAGCAAGGACCTTTAGCACAGTCTTTCAAGGCAGAAATCAGATGGGGACTGGTTCTTGAGCATACTGGGAGCCGTCACTGTTATCCACCTTCTTTATCTTCTTTAGTATCTTTTGAAGGTGAAGGCCTACATACAAGATTCCAGTGTGTCATCAACCAGCTGAAGGTTCTTGATCAATTTATATGGAAATCACAAATAAGCAAAGTGTGGTGCTTTCAGTGTTAAAAGCATTAGTCTCTGAATGCCAATGGTTATCAGTATTTTAAATTTTAGCAGTCCTCCTTGCAGCTTGGACCCAGTAGTTACTAGCAGCCTCGGAAACTATTCTGCCTAACAGAGATGGCAGGTCTCAGGTATCTGTTGCTCTCTATGATTTACTGCTGCTAGGCACCTTCACTGTTGTCAACTCAAGCTGCTGGTCATTTTCAGTGTCCCCAGACAGTGAGTCTAGCTGCAACTGCTACCCTCTTTCAGTGATAGCAGCCTTTTGGTATCATCAGCTTCAGCTGAGGATGAATTTCAGGATGAGCGCTCTCTGATTTTACTAGCTCTTAATTTACCAGCTAAGCATGCTCAACTAGAGAGAGTAATCATAGAAAGGCAGCAATATTCTATCTCAAAGACATTTTATCTGGAATCATGGTACAGAATAAAGAAGAACAGCGCATGAGCTGAACCTGATAACTGTGTGGGACAGTTGCTTAGAAAGGAAAAATATTGACTTCCTATAGGAGCAGTGTCAGTTTCTGTTTGGTTATGGGTAGGGGAGGGCCTCCTTATGAAGCTAAATCAGATGGGCTGCAAAGGTGCAGAGTCATCCAAAACAGTGTCAAGGCAGTGCTCTCAAAGACAGCCATGACTTCAGCCTGCTCCAGATAAAGCAAACGCCTTTCCGTGCAGCCATGGGCTCTTGATGCAGCAGAGCCATCTGCAAGGAATTTGGGGTGCTGTAAAACTGAAATACTTTTGGGGAGGAGAATTGGGCTCTTCTTTTCTATCCAAGTGCCCTCAAAAAACAAACAGACAGTGATGATAGCCCTTTATCTAATAGAGCAAGTGGATACACACTTCACACTCCCACATTAGTAACTGCGGGTTTTACCAAATTGAACCAAGCATTTCTAATAGTTCTAAAACACTTCTTCTGAAAGAAGAAAATCATCCAAACATTTTTTTACAAGATTAGAGTATAATCATTACACCAAAACCAAAAATCAAAATGAATATTGTAAAAGTAGATATTTAAATCCAACTTTTTCTTGAATATAAATGCAAATACTTATCACATTAAAATTAATTTTAACTAATCTTAGTGTTACTCCTATCACTGATAAGATGAACATTACCCTTACATCAAAATCAGAAAGAATATCACAACGTTAGATAACCACGGCCCATATTTTCTCACTAATATAAATGCAGGTTGTAATCTTATTGAAATTCTGGTAAATCAAATTCATCAGCATATAAAAACACCAACAAGAAGGTCATCACTACCACAAGAGACCATCATAGGGATGGAACTTTCACTTCCATTTTTATTTCACTTTTTAAATTTTTTACTTTTACTTTACTTTCAATCAATATAATTCAGGGTCCCAAGGGACATTTTCACAGGTGAGGTTCCAGTGTTAAAGAATGCATCTGTTTAAGACATCAGCAATAACAGCAGGCAGCGTGGAGCTGAGCAGAGTGCAAGAGCACAAGAGTAAAAGCCGTCTGTGTCTTACTGTATAATCCTTACACAAGCTGTTGTCTCACATTTACATTCTTACATAGTGCTGTAACCAGCTCATGCATGTTTACCCGAGCTAAGGGATGACCACATAACTGTGTCCCACTGTGCGCCTGCACTGGATAAGCAGAGTTACCCCCTCAGGGGTCCTTAGATGCCCCTGATCTTTGAAGCAGTCTGAGGGTTCCCCACAGACTAATTCCAGGAAAAAATCATTTCATGAATTTCAGAGCCCATCAGGGGTTAAAAAAGAAAAAAAATTCTTAGTAAACTGGAATTAATGGCAAATACTTCAGCCTAGTTAACCAACCTTTGAAAAATCTACTAAAAACATCATATATACTCATGGAAAAAATAGGCTTTTTCTCTGAAATCGTGAAAAATTCCAGGACATCTATTATTCTTAACAAATCTAGTCAACTTTGGCTAAAAGTTTTAGTCAGCACAATAAACAATTAAAAAACACATCCAAAGCATACAAGAAAGAGAAATTGGTTGTACACAAATGTGGCATAACTGTCTATGCTGAAAATTTTAAGGTGCAATATCTATAAAATGCCTGCTGAAATTTAAAAAATGACTTTACAGAGGCCACATGGTACAAAGTTAATAAATAATGCAACCAGAACTTATAAAATGCAAGCAACAAAATACAGCTTAAAAAATAACATTTAAATAAGTATTAAAACATAAAACAAGAGAATATATTTAAAGCATTTAGCATTGCACACTGATATCCATAAAATATTATTGAGAAAATTTAAATTTGTAATGAATAAATAGATAATTTATGTGCTAGATCAAAAGGCTCAACATCATTAAGATATCAAATGTTCCCAAATTGATTCACAGATTAAAGAGAATACTCTTTAAAATTCCAATAAGTTCTTTTTATGGAAGTGGAAATGTGCATACAATTTATATGGAAATGTAAACTACTGAATAAAGCCAGAAACTTTATTTAATGTTGTAAATTTGGAAGATGGCATTACCTGATTTTAAGACTTCTATAAAAGCTAAAGTAATTAACTCAGTGTTATATATGCCTAAGAACAAACATATGGCTCAAGGAAACAAAATAGAGTTCAGAAATACACAAACATAGACAACATCTGAGTGAGGGGCCAAAGTATTTAAATTGAGAAAGATGTTTTCATTGAATGATATTGGACTGAGTGAATATCCACACTGACAAAGGGAAATGAACTTCAATTTTTCTCTCATTATATATGTACATGAAAATTAATCTAATGCCAAAACTGGAAACAATTTAAAGGTCTATTAACTGATGAATAGATGAGCCAATAGTGATTGTATCATATTACGAAACAGTAAACTGGAATACAAAGAAACAAATCACTGATCGACAACTACAGGGAAAAACTATTGCATGGCATGAAAGAAGTCAGCCACAAAAGACTCCTTTATGTATAAGTCAATTTACATAAATTCCACAACTGACCAAAATCATAGAACATCAGTTGTTGCCAAAGGCTAGGCTAAGGGCCAGTGACTGACTAGAAAAGGATATAAAGAAAATGTTTGGACTTCCTGGGCTTCAGTAGAGAGTACCTCAAACATGATATATATTGGCAGGCTGAGCGACTTGATCTAAAGAAAATTAAACAGCCCTGAAAGCAAGTGCAGTATCAAGACTCAACTATCTCTATATTGCTCTGCTCAAGTGCAGGAAGAGAGTCTCTCTGGATTTCTTTTACCTACACTAAGATCAAACTATAAAAGTAAACATACTGCCTTAAATCCTCACCTTGAATTTTCATTATCTCAGAAAGGAGCACTGATATGGTAACCACATCTGGATAGGCTTCTATTACAAGAGAACGTCCGTTCCCTGGGTTCATCTAGATTCCAAAGTAAATTCCTTAAAAGCGATTATCTGTCTCTGGGACCATTCATTCCCTTAACAATCATCAAAAACCCTAAATATGTCCACATTCCCTCTTCTCTCTCTCCCTCTTGTAGAAAGAAAGTACAGTAAATAAACTTCTGAGTCTTGTTGGGCTAGAGAGCTAACTCTACACAGTGCGATTGTCTCTGTTCATACAATTAGTATATTCCTGCATCTTTCCTTCAATTAATGTTTCTCAGTTTATTCTGGTGGAATTTGGAAAAGGAAAAAGCACCTAAAAGTTGATGAAAGAAATTTTACAACATGACTATAGAAGTAAAATGTAATACAATAGTGCTTTTACTATTGCCACATTAGAAATTATATCATATTTGAAAAAGACTTAATGTGAGCAATAAAAGGTATAATTCATGGTTCTCAAAATCACCACCAACTCAAGACAGCAGCGTTACAAAAAAGGACTGTCCCATTTATTCTCCAAATTTATAGTTATTGCTTTTTGTTTGTTAGTGGTCTGAATGTGTTTAATTTTTCTTGCACTCTTCATTTTTCAAATGCAAACCCTCTATTGCCTTCATTGTTTATCTCGTGAAGTTTTGTCTTCCACAGGCCATAGGATAATATACATTTGCAACTATAGGTCTAAATTTTAATCCATATACTCTGGAAATCCGAGTCATGTAATTTTACTCTTTACTTATAATCACTTCGATATAAGCTAAACTGAAAACCCCTTTGAGCTATAAAATGCTCTGTCAGCTTACATCTTAGTCTTATGAACAGAACCTTAAATTATAGAACTGAAGAAATTAAAAACTCTGAAGATATTTATAATACCATCTGTTAGTTTAATTTTTTAATTGTTGTTTTTCTAACTGAATGATTCTTAAAAGATGAGGATATCACTGGACACAGTCCCAGGAGTTTGTTCTTAAAAGGAAATAGGGTCCTCTGGGTTAGTTTCTCGACACTGACACAGAAAAGTATTTCTGGGTGCAGCAGTGAGAAGCTCAGGCTGATTTATCAGACAGTGAGAAAGTAGCAAGAAAATAGGGAAGACATTCAGCTTGAGAAGCTGTAAGAGGCACAGTTCTGATGGAGACAATCAGACTGGTCTATTTACAAAGGAATGAGGCCAGGAGCCATGGATTTCCTGTAGTAGGCTAGGGCCTGGATGATCACTATGTCAGTTCTAATTTACCAAAGTGACTTTAGGAGAAGACTTTATCACTTAATCCTGTTCCACAGATGATTGTTTATCTGAGGTGGTCTCATTTTCACAAAGTCTGTGCTGAAATCCAAGGTGGTTTTAGGGAAATCACTGAAGACTTCTGGGCACTCTATTAGAAGTTCAATATCCCAATACATCTCTCGTTCTGGTGTGGTGCTTAGAGTATAATGTTAACTTGGTTGTCTTTGGGATCTGCCCCAGGGGACTGGTGGAACACACTCCTAAGTGTACCTGGGCGAGTCACGAAGGCACGTTCCTGGGTCCATCCCATCTGCTGTTCTTCTGTTTCCTTGCTATGATTTTTGCTCACTCTGGACCAAGCAACTTTGTTCCATCATTCCTTTCTGCCAGGGTGTTTTGGCCTTTGAGCCACCTGAGTGGGGACTGAATCAAACTTGTCCTTCTTTAAGTTGTGGAGGTTAGGTAAGGGTCCCCGCAATGGGAAATCTGGCTGACATACTTGGCATCTTTAGTCTTGAAGTGGCGATGAGACAGGTTATATACACCTAGTACTAACCGTGTATTGCCAACTTTTAGAAGTAAAATCCTTAAATGATCAATATATCTATATTGAGGTGACCAAGAATCTGATCCAAAGTCTTAAGGTAATAAAAGAGACAGATACAGGTCATTTTATTTTGCTTTCTATTACCTATTAAGCATTTGTATGCCCAAATGGAGAGTTACTGATATTTTAACAACAAAAGAGGCTTCCAAATTTCAGACTGCCTAAAAAGAAAACACAGGCCATATTTTTAGTGGAAAACTGAGTAAGGGACCAAGACTTTCTTTGTCTTTTGTCCCAGTGGAAATTTGTGTTTCAAAATGGAAACAGTACATAAAAGATAGTTTTGGACCTATTTGTTTCCCAGTAGATGAAAACTTGAAAAAATACATCTTCCAGAAAATGTAGTATCTAGCATAAGTGTAAGCATATTTCCGGGCTATTCTGCAGAACAGCAAAACAAAAGTTATTAAATGTGAAACATTATTAAATTTTAAAGAACAAAGTTTAAGGCCATTATAGAGTGGAATTGCAACAATATAAATATATAGATAAGCAGCTACACCTCATTTCACAGTAATACAAAGCACTTAAAATATTTTTCTTCATGCTTTTGTAAAATAACCAAAAACTAAATTTCATATACATTGAACAATATATGTAATTACTAGAGTGCTAAGAGCTTGTCTTAATTTAAAGATACATTTGTATCTGTATTTTACTCATTCTTTTCAAGTAGATTTTTTTACTTAGTATTCAAAGATAGTTTCTGCAATAAAATACCATAGCAATTACTATCATGAATATTATCATGCACAGTTAAGTATTAACAAATATTTAATATTTGTTTATTTTCATATTAAAACATATTATTCATGTATCATTTCTTATTATTCAAAGTCAGCAAATACGAATTTGGGCAGGAATCAGAACTGACTGGATGTAGACCTGCTGGTAACAAAACGAGCACTGGTAATATGGAAATAGCTTTTGCTCTATGCTAAACACCAGTTTTACCTATTTTCATTGCACTTTCTTCCCTGATGCCAGCACGAACAAAAATCTCTTTCTCTAGTGGAAGACAACACACTACTGGAAGCATCATTTTCAGTACGTTTTCAAAATATAATACTATCTTACTCGAGCAGTACAATGTCAGACAGTATATGTGAAATCACTGTGTAAGATCGCAATGCACTCTACCAGTCTCAACACCTTTGATATAGGTGGTCATCTAGTGCATCTAGATAAACTGGCCTTTCAACCATTCAAACTTTACAAGATTTTGTATTGCAGATTTTGTACAAAATCAGCATGTATAATGGCTCTATAAATTTTTTGAGAGTGAAAAAGTAAACTAAGGCAGATGATATTTACTATCTAAAATTTTGCTTATCATTATTTAAATAATTGCACTTCATCACAAATAGAAAGTCCCTTAAATAAGATATTGAATATACAGTAGCTCAGATAGTGCCCAATAACTGACTATAGATGCACACACACACACGCACACATCTGGAACACAAGTATTATAATGGTTTTATGACTAAATACAGTTGATAAACTGAGACACAAAATATTTAAGAAACTTAATACAAGACACAGACGCATTAGGATTAGCCTTTCTCTGTGTCTCTGTCCAAACCTGTCCTCCTTTTGTTATGCCAGCAGAGAAGAGACAAAATTTTACCTCTATCGTCAGCATTTTAAACTAGGGAATTAAAGTGAAATGAGACGTATTGGTAGAAGTAAAGCACACAAATGTAACGTAACTTTTATGTGATGTGAGGCTTCTCATAAAGCAAAGAAGCCCGAAGAAGGAGCTGGAGTGGAAATACTTAGGAACAAAGTGGGACAAAGGGAAAGCTGTGAAATGCGGCGGGGCAAAAGAGGTGAACTACTGCACGCAATGGAATGCAGTCGTGACTCAGAATATAGGAGTTAACTTAATAAGGTGTGTTTCTGCAGAATTTCCCTCAGCCTCGACTTTTACTTTTTGCTGATAAGAATGATACTTTCCTTCCAGTAAAAGAAAGATTAATTTTATGTGGGTGTTTTATCTACTGCTTTAAAGGAAATGGTCAAAATATTCTTGTATCTACTGTTTTTTTAAGTGTCTTTACCTCAAACTAGTCAATATACCAGAATGACATGTTTTGGGGTAGCATGTTCTGAACTCCTTCACCGCATTTCCTACAGCTGTGCATTTAGTATTTATTTAATGAGTGCTTCACGGTGATACTTTTTTTCTATTTTTTTTTTTTTTTTTTATTATTTTAGAAACATAAAAGTACAAAAACATATTGACAAACAGACACCCATTATCATAGAAAATAGCACAATCACAACTAATCCACAGACAAGGTGACATGGTCTCAACAGTAGTCGTTGCTTTATCCATTGATATCTTCGAATTGTAGATGTATGGACCCACATACAGACATGCAAATTTAGTCAGACAGTTTATCCT
>PVLD010011315.1:0-14332 GCA_004027595.1 Dinomys branickii
AAGGGGAAGGGGAGGAACCTCTCCTTAGGCCCCTGGAGTAGGGCAGGGAGAGGGCAGCCTAAACTGGAGACCAGATCCTCTGTCAGTGACTCCATGGGTGCTGGCTAAGCATCTACTATGTTCTCTTGGCAAGGTGCCAGGCACTAGGATATACCGCAAAGTTGTTTCTTCTCCAATCCCTGGGAGCTTGCATGGGGCCTGACGGAGTCTCTCAGCAGAGCAGATAATCTCTATTCCCTGTGATGCTGTTCTGACAGTGGTCAGCATGTGCTCTGAAATCAAGGTTCTGTCCTGCCATGGGACCTCCGTGGCCCAGAAAGCATTCTCCAGGGAGGTGGCTGTGGTGGTGGGGTGTGGGGTCCTCTTCACGGGGATGGAGGTGCAGGGGCAGAGCACGCAGGTCCAGAGTGAAAAGGGAAAGAGGACAGGAGGGCAGAAGATCTTCCATCCGGGAGGAAAAGCGGGGCCTTGGGAAGGGGTGACCAGAGCCTATGGGGCAGGGCTACCCCCGGATGCTCATCTTTACTCTGCGTATGAGTGAAGGGTGTTAGAAGAGGGCAGGTGAGGTAGAGGTTTAACCGATTGTCTTAGGAAGGTCTGCCGAGAGGCATGGAGTCATCTTTTGCTCATCAAAGCTCCTGAGGTACCTGCCAGGCCTGCTGTCTTCCCTGGGGGCGACCCCACTGAGCCTTTAGAGCTGCTTTATTTTTCTTTAAGCCCTTTCTCATCTGCGTGGGGCTCTCTTATGATGCTGTATTTATTACCCCACAGCCTGTGCTTCCCAGCTCAGATGCAGGATGCTGCCTGCTCCCAGGTCCAGGACCTGGAACTATGCCTTGCTTTTGACTTGCCCACAGATACCTGAGGATCCAGCGACTAGGTGGCAGGTAGACTGGAGATGGTAAGGCTGGGGCCCAGAGAGGATGTCTCCCAGGGACTCCTGGGGTTGTCAGAATCCCTGTGAGGAGCCCAAGGTCCAGGAAAGTGCTTCTCCCTGCTGAGCTCCAGCCACATCCTGCTCTGCCACATCTTACATGTGTGTGCACATGTACACACACTCACTCACATGCACACACATTTTATGTTTTATTGTCTTTGCCTTGATTGATTTTCACAGTGACTCTAATTTAGTAAAGCTTTTAGGGCTTTCAGTGACATAAACAGCTCATGGTGACATGTGTGCCATACTTTGGTGGTTGCAAAATCAGGATATTGCTCATCTAGCGCTGCCTTGAAGATTAAAGGAAAGTGTCTCAAATGATATTTGGAAGACTGCAGCACTGAAATGTTAGGGTTTTTGCTGTTGTTGTTATGGTTTTTAAGGCTCAGGGAAGTGAAGTAACTCACTCATGTTATACAGCTAAGAGGTGTGGGAAGGGGAGAGGCTCAACCCTGCTACCTTTCCGCCTCCCACTTCAGCCACCTAAGTTGCCACTCACCGCAGCATCCCCTCGTCCTGGCTCCATCTTCTACCCCTTGCTGCGCTTGGATGTGTCTGAGCCAAGGTGAAGGCCCAGTGATATCTCAAGTGACTTTGCATATGTACAGAAGACCCTGCATGCACCCACACAGGAGCTGTGGGAATGCTTGGTGCTGAGTTCCACGTGACTCCACAGCCCACAGGGACCCTTGGAGCTGTGAGATCAAGGTCTGCCCACAGATACGTCTCTGCAATGCCTGGAAGTTGGGTGATGTTACCCAGGAGGGGGAGGTGGAAAATGGGTCCCATCTCCTAGCTGCTGCCTGGAAGATCAGGACTCCTGACCCTGGGAACCTGGACCCAGCAAGCACTCCTGCACGCAGTCACACCACTGCCCCTCCCAGAGCCCTCTCCGCTGGTCTCCTCCCTGCTAGTTCCTCCGCTCCATCTTGTCTCTCTTGTCCCTCACTGTCACTTGCCCTTTTGCTTTTGACCCTTCTCTAATGATCCCAAACTCCCTTAGCTGGCAAAGCAAACCCTGCTTTACTGCTGGACTATGGCCCTTTGCACTGTCCATCACAGAGGGGCAGCCTGGGCTGAGGACAGGGCTAGCTGAGGGCCAGTAACGAAATACATGTGCCTAGCAGGGGAAACTATTGGTCCTGACCAGGCCTGGATCGGTTTTGATTATGTAACCTCGACATATTTCTGAATCTGTCTGAGCACCAATGTACTCATCTGCAGAATAGGATGAACAAGGCGCGCCATGTTGGCTGGGTTGTTTTTCGAACTTAGAATGAGATAACTGCCCAGATCATATGATGCCTGGTATTGATAGGTGCTCCATGCGTGTGTTAGCCCCCTCCCCTCTCCCTCCTTGTCCTCCCAAAATACAGGAGGAGGTTGAGGCGGGAGTCGGGTGAAAAGATAAAACAGAAAACCCACAAAAGACGTGGACTCTGGGAGGCGCCCAGTCAATGCCCTGCAGGATCAAACCCATACTATCACTGCTTAGCTGATTTTGCAGGAAAAAAAAAAAATCAAAGGATAGCTACAAATGAAAAGCAAACAGAGCAAAACCAATACTCATTTATCTAGAACTAGTTTGCTGTCAGAGGAGGGGCTGATGCCTCTGCCTGAGGCCCTGTCGATTCCAACCACACAGAAAGATGATGGGTAAGGGGCTCCACCTCTTCCTCAGCCTTGGAGGATGGGGGGAAGAGGAGAGGAGGGGTGCAGGCAAAGAGGTAGGAGGGAGCGCCAGGGTTCCAGGAAGATGAAGACATAAGGCAGCTCCCGGGAAGCACCCTATGCAACTTTCCTTCATTTGAGTGGAGATGCCCCAGTGTTTGCGGGGCCTTTCCAGTTCTGCCTAAAGGCCCAGTGGAGTCCAACAGAGCAAATCTAATCATTGGCTGGAAGCATGGGCCCCAGAGCAGAGCTGCCGTGAATTATTGCACATGTTGTGCACTGCACAGATCCCTCAGCCAAGCGAGCAAGTGGGAACTGAAACTCAGCCTATACTTCACTCTGCAAAGCACGTGTCCTGGCACAGGGCCCCGTCTTCCCAGAGGAGGATCAAAGGTTGCACAAAGGCACCATCCGAAAGCATGGACTAGGCTATGAAGATGGCTGCACTGGAGATAAGCTTGGTAGATTCAGAGTAGTGAGGAGGGATAGAATGTTTCCTCAAATCAGTCCAGGGGTCTCCACGTTTTGGGAACTTGTCACACACTGGTCTTACTCAACTGTGTCTCTTACTTGAACTGGGAGCTTCTCCTGAGCAAGGTGGTATCTCCATCTGCTGGAATTGTCCGTGTTGGCTCCAGGTACATGGCACTGACTGACAGGGGAAAGAAGGACAGAAGGAAGAAGGAAGAAAGGAAGGAGGAAGGAAGGAATCTAGGGTGGAAGAGAAGGAAGGGGTAGGGAGCGAAGTAGGAGAATGGAAGAGGAAGTATTTGGAAGGAGGACGAAGGGAAAAGAGTGGGAGAGAACAAAGGAGATGCAACAGATGAATGAGAGCAGATCTTTTTTTTAATCAAGTTTTATTTATTTTTTTTAAATTTTATTTTAAAGACAAAAGAATGGAGACATATGAACCAGAAAAGCCATAAACAATACAGAAAAAACAAAGTTATACAGAATATAGTAGGGAATCAGCACTGGATGTTGTATTACATAGTTATCTCCACATTAGTTAACACAAAAACATTAAAGGAAATACCAAATTATAGAGAAGATAGTAGGGAATTTCCACTGGATGCTGTATAATATAAAGTTATCTTCACTTCTGCTAATACAAAAACGATTGAGGAAATACAGAATTATAGAGAACATAGAAGGGAATTAGCTCTGGATGCTGTCCTACATAATGTTACCTTCACCTTTGTTACTCAGTTACACAGATGATGGCCCTTTTGATCAGTTCGTTTTTTCTCCTCCCTCATCTCCGTTGCCCTACCACTCAATCAGTCATCTTCCCTGTGATAATAACTGTCCTCCTGGGTTTATCTATATCCTTGGACTTTTGCCTTGGGAAGAGATATAGCTGCCTCAGACTATACTATAACATACATGGATGTATACAAACTGCCATGGTTGGAGGTGGGAAAGCACATATGCTCACAGTGGACCGCCTGGCTCCACCCTGTTGTTGTGCTGTGGGTGGGGGCAGGTCCAGTCCATGAGGTGCCCTGAGCGGGGCCCTCAGCAGAGCAGCCACTGGGCCCACCACGGAGCAGCAGAGGATCATCCGCAGGGCCCACAGAAGAGCAGCCTCGGGGCCCACTGCGGAGGAGCCGCGGGGCCCTCAGTGGAGCAGCCGTGGGGCACACCCCCCCATCGGGGCACCCTCTGTGACCCTTTTGGCTCTGTCCCGTTGCCTTGATGCCAGAGGCCCTTTCTTCTCCTCCCACTTCCTCCTGATCTCCAGCATTACCATTCCCCACCCCTTGCAGCTGGGCAATGGGTCTCCGAAGCTGAAGCTGAGAATGCTGAAACGAGGGCGTGGGCCAAGAGTGTGCTTGGAGCAGCCACCTCCTCTCTCTCCGTCTCGTCTCCCTGTGACTGCGCCATGGCAGATCTGCGATCCCCTCCTCCAGAAGAGGTTCTGCTTAGACTTTCCAAGGGTTTCAGTTCCCATTTCAGATCCTTCTCGAGTTCAGGATATCCACCTCTTTCCTTTCTGTCCTTCGCATGTCGCTATATTCCTATGTCTGAGTGGCATTCCTCCGGGAGGTTCTCTCTCTGCTGCCTACCCGGTCGCCATGGGTTCATATAAGGTTCATATATGCAAGCAGTATGGAGACACTCTTGCTGCTCGTATTAGTAGTTTGGGGTGAGTCCTGAAGCCTGTGGACTCGTCCCATTGCTGTCAGGAACAGGTGGTGATTGCTCAGGTCGCTGAGGCTCAAGGTGCTCACAGAGGGCGTTCAGGGTGGGAGCTGAAGCCCAGTAACTCAGTTCATGCTTCCTGCTTGATGTTGGAGTGAGAAGGGCGTGGGGTCGTGTGATCCACCTCCGTCTGCAGCTCTCTCTTGCTGTTGTGCTCCAGTTCCCATTTGTTCCTTGGCTGGATCCCTGGGAGTTGCTGTGGCTCTGGGGTCACTGCCGATGCACCCCACCGCTCCCCACTGGCAGACGCCCACAGAGTGGAGAGGCAGGGGGCCACAGCCTCGAGGCAGGCTTAGAGCTGGGTGTGGTAGGATGTGTACTGGCTGCTCTGGCTCCACCATGCCTCCAGGTGCTGATTAGGAAGGTTGCTTCAGGGTAGGGACTCCGCTTCAGTGGCTGTTGCAACCTCTCATCCTCACACTGGATTTGACAACAGTTCCCAACCACCATTGCATCTTTTCCTGGCTGCGCCCTCTCCTCTCCAGACCTGGACCAGCTCTTGGAACTCCGCTCTCCCCTGGCCGAGTCGGGAGGCTTCCATGAGTGTGGGTCTCTGAAGCTAAAGCTGTGATTGCCAGAACGAGGGCTTGGGCCAAGAGTGTGTTTGAAGCAGTGGCTTCCTCTTTCTCCATCTCTTCTCCCTCTGACTGTGCCACAGCAGCCCTCCGATCCTTTCCTCCAGGAGAGGTTTTGCTTGGTCTTTCCTAGGGCTTCAGTTCCCATTTCAGACCCTTCTTGGGTTCAGGGTACACACCTCTCTCCTTTCTGTCTTCATATTGCTCTATTTCATTGTCTGGGTGGTAATCCTCTGGGAGGTTCTCTCTCTGCTGCCTACCCGGTCGCCATCTTCCCGGAAGTCAATGAGAGCAGATCTATCGGGAGGGCACACGCTGTCTTGGGGAGGAGAGCGAGAGGCTGAGAGATTTGCAGGGAGAAGGGAGGTGGTGTGTGGCTGAGAAGCCTGGAGTCCTGGTAGGCCTAGGGCGGCAGTAACTTTAGAGTTTTCATGTCCGCTACAGTCTAAATGGTTTTCCCCTGACTCCTATGTCGAAATCTAAGCCCCAAGCTGATGGTGTGAGGAGAGCGACTCCGGGAAGTGGTCAGGTCATGAGAGTGGAGCCACATGAATGGGATTAGTGCCCTTATCCAAGAGGCCTCACAGCGTTGGCTTGCTGCTTCTACCATGTGCAGGCATAGTGAGAGGGCGCCTCCTGTGAACCAGAAACCAGGCCCTCACCACACCGAGTTTGCGTGTGCCTTGAGGTCCAACTTGCAACCTCCAGCAGGAGAAAGATTTCTGTTGCTTACAAGCCTCTCATCTGGTGGTATTTTGTTACAGCAGGCTGAACGGACTAAGATGAAGTCCATGCCTCTGAAGCCTGTGAGCTCTGTGCCCGAGCTCCTGGTAGCTGTGTCCATCAGCAACCTGCAGGCATCCTCTACAGCCCTGACCTGGGGGTGGGCTGTGAGTGCTCAGGGACCCTTGCTTCTGTGGGTCACTGATGAGGGACAGAGGTGCCCTCTAGACTGGGATATTATTCCCAGGTCTACACCTTTGCCATTTCCTCCTTCAAAAGAGCTGAAAACTTGGTAATTTAAAGCCCTACAGGGTACCGGTCTGATGGGCCGATATGTATTACCCTCTCATCTCTGGCTTTTCTGTGGTTTCAGCTCACAGGCTTCCTATTTTGGGCCCAGGCTGCCTGGGGAAATCTTGGTTCTGCTGTTCACTTACTGTGTGACATTGGGGAAATTGGTTAGCCTCTCTGACTCTCTGTCTTATTGTAAGGGCACTATTGTCTCATTCAGAGATGCTGGGGTGACAAAGAAGACTCTGTATACCAAGTGCTTGCAAAAAGACCTGGCACACAGCATGTGGCAGTGGAATTTCTAGCTGTGCTTTTCTCAGAAATTACTATCATTTCTCTTTTCTTGGGTGTCTAGTGTCTCACCCTACTTTAGCATTCAAATCCATCTAAGTTATTGAATCCTCAGATTAGAATTTGTAGTGTCCTGTGCAAAGGCCTATGTTGTCTTACCCAGGGAGGTGCATGAAGGACTTTGCCCTTATTTACACATAGGACTAAACAGTTGAGGGACAGGTTCTAGTTCCAGCTAAAATGGAGAAAGCAAATCTCACCCTCCCTCTCACACTGAACGGAGCAAATGATTTTAGACACAATACATGGCACAGCTGTTTGAGAATAGTGAAAAGTAAATGACAGTAGACAGATGTGGGGTGAAGACCAGAGTTTGAAGTACCTCTCAACTGTTGGTGGTGAGATTCCAGTTATATTTTGTGTAACCGAGCTCACTCAGGCTAACTTCAAAACCAGCTGGACCAGGGTACAACCTCAGAAAGGGCTGAGAAGTGGGAAAGGGCGCTCTTGATGCTCTTTCTTTTCTCTCTCTTCATATGCCCCAGCCCCCAGGTAATGCTGTGGCATCAGGGTGGAAGCAGAAACAACATAAAAGTGAGGACCTGCAATAACCTAAAATTGTGGGAGAAAAATTTTCACCAGTGAGTACAGAAGCTATGGTTCCGAGATGGTAACGTGAACCTGCTACTGTTGTTCCTTTCCCTCTTTTTTTCTCCTCCGCCACTGGTGCCAGCTGCAATCAGCGGGATAAATATATGGCAGATTACAATAATGAAGGTCTCACCTTTCTGGATGGAGACAAGGAGAGTTGCAGGAGACTAGAAAAATAGTAAAGTGATTGTGGAAAGACAGGAGCTTGGGAAAGAGACCCCATAAAAGTATTTGTAAAAATTAGTGGATTTAGTTTTAAGCAGTCTATCACAGACATTGATGAATGGATCAAAATATAGACTTGTCATAGGACAGAGCCAAACTCTATGGGAGGCTTTGAAACAAAACCTAGTATTGGAACCACAAGCCACAGAAGGTTTGTCGGAATTTGTGATCTGAGCCCAACTGGGTTGGTTTTTGTGCTAAAACAAAAACATCAACTTTCTTCATAGGAGTTAAATAAGACTTAGAGTCATAATATAACATTCCAGATGTCTAAGATGCAACCAAATTTACTAGTCATCTGAAGAACAGGAGAATATCAACATTCATAAGAGTAGACTGCTAAAACCAAGGTGACACAGAATCTGGAGTCACAAGGCCAAGGTTTCAAAATGGCAATTACAAGCAGCTTTCAAGAATCAAAGAGAAACAGTCTGGAAATAAATGAGGACTCAGAAAAAAAGAACCACGCAGAAAATTTAGAACTGAAAAATATAATAAATGAAGTAAAAACATCTCATGAGACGGCCTAAACAATGGAATTTATGTGACAGAAAAGTCAGAAAACTTGAAGATAGAGAATTAGAAATTTTCCAATCTTAACAACAGGTAAAAATGACAATATAAATGAACACCTGAGACAATACTGAAAGGTCTAACCTTTATATCCTCAGAATCCCAGAGAAAGACAAGAAGGAATACAGTGCCAAAAAGTATTTAAATAAATTGCTGAAAACTCCTAAATTTGGCAGGAGAGATAAACATACAAATCCGAGATGCACTGAGAAGATTCACTCAAAGAAATTTCCACCCGAAGCATCATCAAGCATCAAGTCAAACTAGTGAATACTTAAGACAATGACAACTCTTAATACAGCTAGAGAGAAATGACACATTACTTATAGGGGAACAATGATTCGAATTACAGAAACTATGGCAGTAGAAGGGAATGGCACACACTTAAGTGCTGAAAGAAAAGAATTTCTAACCCAGCTCTATATTATGGAAACATTTTTCCATGGGTGAAAGTGAAAGATATTTTCAGATGAGAAACCTCAAGAGAATTATCATCATGCATGCCCAAAAAGGGTAGCTCAAGAAAGTTCTTAAGACTTGTAGTGGACTGATAACTGGTGGTCAACTTATAACCCCCAGCTGAACTGAGTAGGCACCGTGCCGGGTGTGGGAGGCCCACCTGGGGACTGTTGCCAGCAGCATAAGAGGCAGAACTGGAGAAGGAGAAGTATGCCTGTTGGGAGTGGAGAAAGGCTGTTGGAGCTGGTAGAAGCTGTTGGTTGTTTTGGAGGAGCTCGTCATACTGGCTTTCCTGATGAACATGGCTGTTTTCATCCTTTGAGGAGCTTGGGACTTTGTTGGCACTGACAGTGGCTTTGGTTTATTCTGGGGGTGCTCTGATCCTCACTTTGAGCATCACGTCCTAGCTCCAGAGGGGAATATAGTGCACCTCTGGTCTCCAGGAGAAGTTTACTGTGTTGGTTTCCCTGATGGGAACTCGGCCATCTTGATCATCAGAGGAGCTCAGGACCTCACTCTTGCTGAGGATGGCTGTGGTACTTTTCGGGGGAGCTCTGGTTCTTCTGAGCATGGCTTCTGGCTCCAGTGCAGATCTTGCAGCCCGCTAGTACAAATCATCCCATTGGCACAGACTTCCTAGATTCCACCACTGACCTTTGGGCTTTCCCAGTGCAGATCCGTGAAACAGGCCTGCATTAGATATTGTTATGGGCTCTGGGCCTCCAGTTGGATTCGTGGGAAGCATTGTTATGAGCTTTAGGTATTCAGCTGGACTCATGTAGGACATTGTCGCAGGATCCAGGCCCTCAGCTGGATTCCTTGGTCTTAATGTGCAGACAGATTTCTTATACTCTCTTGTATATTGTTCTTTGGGTGACTATTATAAATAATCATATAAAGTGTGTGCCCTGTATTATATTGTTTCCCTTGCAAAATAAGCTCCAAACCAACACAAAATTGAAGAGAAACTATGCTGGAGGAAAACTTGGAGCATCATGAATAAAAGAAGAGTGACAGAAACAGTCAATATTTAGGCAAATATAATAAATTATTACTCTTTTTTGTCTTTAGAATATGTTGGACTGTTGAAAGCAAAAATTACAGTATTGTCTTGAGTTTTTAACATACAGTTAGATATAATGTATAAGACAACTATGACATAGATGGGTGAAAATAAAGGGAACTCTATGGTAAGATTTCACATTTCACTTGGAAGTGGCAACATAACAATTCTAAGTGGATTGTAGAAAGTTCAATATCTGTATTACTATCCCTAGAGCACCCACTAAAAGAACTGTACAAAGAGAGATAATAAAAATGTAATAAATGAATTACAGTGAAACACAAAAGTAGTTAACCTTACCTACAAGTCAGGAAAGTTGAAAACAGAAAGATACAAAAAAGAAGAGAGAATATAGTGAAGCTGGTAAATCTAATCATATCAATAATTATATCAAAAGCAAATGATCCAGTAATGACTATAATGTAGACACCATCAAAATGGGATTTTCAAAAAGCTATCTAAAAAATAAAAATAAAAAGCTATCTATAAGATGTTCACATCAAATATAATAATGTAGGTAGGTTAAAAGAACAAAAAAATACATACCATGCAAATACTAGCTAAAAGAAAATTGGATGACTATATTAATGTAAGACAAAGCAGACATTTAAGCAAAAATGATCAGTGGTAAAATGTATTATTACATGACAATAGAAAGGTAAATTCACAAGAAATCCACAAAAATCTGAATGTAGATTGCTTTTAACAACAAAACTTCAAAATACATAAATCAAAAACTGACAGAATTAAAGAAGATATGGAAAAATCCATAATTATAATTGGAAATGTCAACATTGTTTCTTCATTTATAGATAGAACTAGTAGACAGAAAATAAGTAGGACTGAATATCAGCATTAATTAAACTAGGTCTAATAGACTCTTGTGGAACATTCAACCCAACAAATGTAGATCACATATGCTTTTCAAATAGAGATGAAGCGCTCACCATGATAGATCATACAACAAGTCTTAACAAATTTAAACTGAAATCATACAAAGTATGTACTCTGATCACATGCAACAAGACTAGCTGCTGATAATGGAAAGATAACAGGAAAATCTCTTGGACACTTTGTATTAGACAAAGTGTTAAACACTATAGTGTTTAGTATAATTTTATGAGGCATGGTAAAAAACATAGCGAATGTTTAAACTTAAAAAAATGCATCACTCTAAAAGACATGTTGTCATTAATTCCCCTAAAAATACTCCCTCTCATTTCAAACATGCTTCTTCTGGTGTTCTTGACACTTTCTGAAGCACTTCTAGAAGTGCTCTTTTGTGAGTGTTTTTAGTTGTGCTGTTATAACTGTTTACCTTTCATGGTCATTTTGATTTTGGAGAAGAGTCAGAAGTCTCATGGTGCCAGATCCAGGAAATAAAGTGGATGAGGATGTATCCAAATGTTTTTATTTGACTGAATTTTCTGTAAATATTTTGAGTTGATTCAGGACATTGAGGCAGCCATGAAAAGACACTCAGGAAAGAGGATTTCTAAAACTATTTCAGAAAGTGGCAAGAATGATAGAATAAGTTTGTTTGAAACAGGAGGAGTATTTTGAGAGGAATTAATGGCAATGTGTCTTTTACTGTAATATATTTAAATTTTAAAAAGTTAAATATTCACTATAGTGTTTGATCATACCTCATATAATCCATGCATGAAAGAGAAAAACCTAAAGGAAAATTAGAAAATGTTTGAACTGAATGAAAATGAAAACACACCATATCAAAATTTGTGGGCTGTAGTTAAAGCAGTATTTAGAGGGTATGTTATAGCATTATGCAAATATATTAGCAAAGAAGTTTCAGATCAATAATCTTAGACTCTATCTCAAATAACTGGAAGTGGGAGAACAAAATAAACACAAAGCAAGCAGAAGGCGGAAAATAAAAGAAAGAAATCAACAATAATTGAGAAAATCAGTGATACCCAAAATTGTTTCTTTTAAAAATAGTGAAATTGTTAAGCCTCTAATAAGACAGTAGACAGAGAGAGAGATAGATAGAGAGAGAAAGAGAGACAGAGAGAGAGAGAGAGAATGATCAATATTGGAATGAAAGAGGCTATATTGCTACAGATATTAAGAGATAAGAGAATGATTCAAACAACTCCGGTCACATAAATTTGATACCACAGATTAAATAAATCAATTCTTCAAAAACCATTCTTGTGGGTTGAATGTCTGTGTCTTCCAAAATTCATATGTTAAAATCTGAGCCCCAGTATAATGATACTAAGAGGCAGGGCCTGTGGGAAGTAGTCAGGTCACAAAGGTGAGTCTCTCATGAATGGAACTGGTGCCCTTATATGAAGAAATATAAGCAAGATGATTTTTCTCTATCATATAAGGATACAAAGCAAAGATGGCTTTTTGAATACCAGCTAGAAGGCTCTCACCTGACATTGGGAGCTGCTAGCACCTTGATCTTGGACTTCCCAAGAACTACAAAAAGTAAGTGTTGTCTAAATCTCTCAGTCTATGGTATTCTATCATAGCAGCCCAAACTAAGCAACCAAAAGCAACAACCACAAGCAGGCAAAACTCCCTCAAGAAAAAGTAGCTAACTGAAATAATCCTGTGATTATTAAATCAGTTGAATTTGTAGATTAAAAAAATCTTTCAAAACAATAAACCTCCCTGTCAAGATAGTTTCTCTGCAAATCCTGCAAACATTTTAGAAATATGCAAAGAATGCCATTCATTAAATGCTATACATTGTTTTCCAGAAAATAGAAGTGGAGGAAAGAGTTTCCAATTTACTTTATGAGGTTAGCATTATCCTGGCACCAAATCTGACAAAGAAAGCACACAGAGAAGATCAATCTCTCTCGTGAACACAGACACTACATTTCCTAAACAATATTAGCAGATTGATTCTAGCA
This sequence comes from Dinomys branickii, assembly GCA_004027595.1. Taxonomy (NCBI): domain Eukaryota; kingdom Metazoa; phylum Chordata; class Mammalia; order Rodentia; family Dinomyidae; genus Dinomys; species Dinomys branickii. The sequence continues at coordinate 12,556 of PVLD010011315.1, forward strand.
TTAGTCATAGACACCATGACTAAGTAGGGTTTATCACAGGAATGTCAAGCTGGTTAAATATTTGAGAATTAAACAATATAAGCTGCCATATTAACAGCCTAGAGAAACCACATGATCAGATCAACTAATGCGGAAAACACACACTTAACAAAACTCAACATTGGCTCATGAGAAGAACTTTCAGAAAACTAGAAACACAACAGAATCTCCTCAACTTGATAAAGAATGTCTATTTTAAAAGCTACAACTAAAATCAGCTTCCTGGTGAAATATAGATTATAAATAAACTTAGCAAAATATGTAGTACTTCTATAGGCCAAAACTACAAAATGCTGATGAAAGTAATCAAAGAAGGCTTAAATAAAAAAGAGAGACTTTGTGTGCATCTATTTTCAAAAAGAAGGATAAGGTTGGAGGACTTAGTATCCAATTTTAATACTCACTACAAAGTTACAGTAATCAAGGCAGTGTAGTATTAGCAAACACAAAACAAAAGGACACATATGCAAGGAGAAAAATCATAGATCAAAGGACCAGCATAGGATATGCAAAAAGACCTGTCTAAATAAGATCATTTGATTTTTCTTTTACAAAGGTGTAAAAGCAATTCAGTGGAGAGAGAATAGTTTCCTAGCTCCCAAAAAATGCAATGGTATTGAAACCATCGGACATCTTTCTGCAGAAAAAATGAAACTTACCCTAAAATTCATACCTTGTGCAAAAAATTTACTCAAAATGAATCATAGGCCTAAATGTAAAACATAAAACTTATAGAAAAAAACATAGGAGAAAACATTAGCGATTTTGGGCAAGGTGAAGAACTTTCTGGTATGATATCAAAAGCATTATCTATAAAATAAAAATTTGATCAATTTGACTTCATCAATATCAAAAATTCCTGCTAAATGTAAGATAGTAAGAAAATAAAAAGATCATTTGTAGTCAGGGGAAAATATTTGCAAATTATGTATTTCAGAGAGGACTCGTATTTAGATTATATAGAGAATTTATAGCTTATCTCTTATATTGCCTTTTGGACCTGTTTAATAAATGTGATCTTCATTTTATTAGATTTGCTTCCTTAAAAATATAAAACTCAATGCCTAAATAAACACCCCAAGCCAAAAATTTCAATAAGAAAACAAACTGAAAGTAAAAATGGACAAAAGACTTAGACAGCATTTCACCAAGGACGATATGTAGATGGCAAGCAAGCACCTGAGAAGACGTGCAGCATCTTTAGCTCTTGGGGAAATGCAAATTAAAATCATAATGCGACACCATTACAGTTATTGGGATGGCTAACGTAATAAATATGGCCAGGAGTAAGTGCTGGAAAATGTGTGTAGAGAAACGAAGGCTCTCACCCTTGCTGGTGACAATGTAAATGGCATAGCTGCTCTAGAAAACAGTTTGACAAATTTTTTATTATCAGGTAAGCCGTCCTCCAACCCAGTACCATCATGCTTAGGTTCAGTTGTTTTGCTGAGGCAGGGTCTCAACCAGATGCTCAGGTTGGCCTTGAGCTTGTGATGCTTCTGCCTCAGTTGCCCAGGTACCTGAGATTACAGTGTTGCGGCAACAATCAGAAATCGGGTCAAACTCCGCAGGGGATCCAAAAACTCATTCAGAACAAATGGAGTTTTTAATTAATTTTAATTTAGAATCAATTTGGACCGGTCATTGCCCCCCCATTCCCGACCAGAGAATGTGGCACTTAACTGCCTTTGTTCTCGCCTTATATACATTTTTGGTTTCCATGGTAATAGATTGGAAC
>PVLD010011315.1:14432-66022 GCA_004027595.1 Dinomys branickii
ATAGTTGTTTACCTTGCACCATGTGACCAGGTCAGGCTCTGGCCATAATGATATATATACTTTAACAATTCAGGCAAGGAGAAGAATTCCAGGACAAAGTCAGAACTGCAAAGTTAACCCTTTACAACTCCTCCAGGATGTTTCTCAAGACACATTTTGAGGCTTGTCTATCTTAAAATGTTGTGCTAAAAGTCACCGCACATTACAACAGATGTGTGCCACCCTGGTATTCCTAGGTATTTACCTTAGAACATTTATGTTCAGTCAGAAGCCTGTAGGTGAATGTTTATAACAATTCTATTTATAACCACCTAAACAGGAAACAACTCAACTGGCCTTCATTAGGTGAAAGGACATGGTACATTGATACAATGGACTACTCTGCAGCAGCAAAAAGAATAAACTATTGCTACAAACAGTACACTGGGTCAGTCTCAAAGGCATTCTGCTGAGTAAGAAAAGCCAGTCACAGAAGGTTTCATACTGTACGATTCCACATACTTCTTTGGTGTTCTGGGAAAGGTAAGGTATTAGTGATGGAGAACTGGACTTGGGGAGAGTTTCACTGCAAAGGACAGCCCAGGGGTCTTCTGGGGGTGATGGAATTGTTCTGTAGTGGTGGGCATGTGAATCTATATGTGTGTCAAAACTCAAAGAACTGAAATTTAAAAAGTTGATGTTATGCTATGTTTAACAATTTTTTTAAAAAAAAAGGAAAGAAAGGCAGGCAGAAGAGTAGAGTGCCCCGGCAGGCAGCAATACCTTGACTGCCCCGGGGATGGAAGAAAGAGAGATGCTGAGGGGGATGAGTCACAGGTCCTCCCACCAGCAGGTCCCATCCCCAGAGCCAGGCCCTGAAGGTACAGATTACACAGTCAAGAGGAGAACAGTTTCCCTTTGATGGTCACTTCTCACTATCACCATCCCCACTGGTCTGGCCAGAGGGCCCTGGGAAGCCGTTTTATCTGACTGCGCACATTTAAATATCCTTCAATCCAAGCAGAGCGATCATTCATCTTCCTCTCGGGGAATCTTCTCCAGCTGTTTCAGCCACAGCTGCCTATATCAGGAACCATAGTGGCATGTAGGGGCTTCCTACCCATCCCCCATCAATTAGAAGTTCCTTCACATGGTTGGGTCTCCATCCATGTCTCCCCTCATCTGAGCCACAGTCCGGGCCTATTGTTCCCCACTTGGACTATAGAGACAGCTCTCTCCGCAGTAGCCCTGGCTGGCTCCATCCTTTCCACCACACAGCACCAGCACGCTCTCCCTGTGAAAGATATTTCCCTGCTGAGGAGCACACCTTCCTTACCCTGGTCCTGTAGGGTGTAGGGTGCCGCTCCTCCTAACTTCATTGCATTCGGGCTGTCTAGCCAGCGTGTCCCTTCCTCTTGGATGTCTGAGTCTTCTGCTTCCTTTTGAAAGTTTTATCCATCTTCCCTGTTCCCTTATCCTTAAGTTATCTCCTGTAATACTTTGGATCTGGAACGTTATGGGCTTAGTCCCAGGTTGAGACTCCTGGGAGATGATGGAAACTTTAAGAGACGGGGCCTAGTGGGAGTCTTCCGGTCACTGGTGGTGTGTTCTTGAAGGGGTATGTGGAACCTCGCTCTCTTCCTCTTTCTTTCAGTTCCTAGCCACAAGAAAAGTAGTTTTTCTCTAGCATATATTCTTTATTTTAAAAAATTCTAATATTTATTTTTTTTCTACATGCAAGATATAGCAAAACGTGCTCAGCTTTATTCTGCAGACAGACATTCCTCTGCATTTTAAAGGAATTTAGGAATATATAGATAGAAGAGCTCTTTAGAAAGGAAAAATTGAAGAACAAATAAAACATCCCAATTTTGCCTTTGTAACTTTCCTAGTAGTGGTTAAACTCGTTTTAGTTAGTTGCCACGATGTCCTGCTGCAGGCTCAAAAGCAATGGAATCAATAAATTTTGGGCTGGAACCTCTGAAACTGTAAGCCAACATAGTCGCTCATCTCTGATATTTCTTAAGGTGATGGGTAGCTGATGAGAATAACAGGCAGCCCCTTTGCTTGGCTCTTTCTTATTTTTCTTTCAGCCCTATCTTGGACCTCTTCTTCTGGGGGTTCTCTGGGATCTCACCCCACCATGGACAGCTTAGATATTCCTTTAGGGCTCCCATACCCTGGAGACCGGCCTCCCCTGCAGCATTTTTCAAGGGTATTAAGATGGTCTGCTAACTCCTTTTGGAGCAGGGAAGGGTTCTAAAGCCACTAATAATAGTAATAGTCTTTCAGCATATGCCTATAGCAGACAGTAATTGTTTGCTGGGAAATGAGTATCATCAGGTTTTTCCCTACCACCTTGACAGTGGGGAAAAGTGGATCTCTCAAGGCCAGGTCTCCACTGAGTCTTCCAGAATTTACCAAACTCAAACCCACGTCTGATGGCTTAGAGTCTACTTGAACAATGGGGAAAAGATCTCTGTACTACTCACTATTATGGTTTGTGTCTGGATGTCTCCCTGAAGCCTCATGCAGTCACAGGGTGGGTTTCTAGAGTTTATGATTGATTCATGGTCCAGTGTTGGGATTATGGGTGTGAGTTCTATACCCACACTGGGGCAGGTAGTTTGCATACAGTGTAAGGGAGGGAAAGAGGCTGCTTGCTGCCCTTCCATGCTTTTGCTGTTTTCTGCCCCATGAACTGTTACCCTCTGCCATGTGCCACCATGCCGTGGAGCCAGTTGATTATAGACTAAAACCTCCACAAACTGTAAGCTAAGTAAACCTTTCCTTCCTCAATTCTGGGTGTCAGGTATTTTGTCTCAGCAAAGAGGGAAAAGTAACCAAGACACTCACTTTTCTATTACTGGGACAAAATACCTGACACCAGCACTAAAACAAGAGTTATATTTTGGTTTATGGTTCCAGAGGGTTTGGTCCATGGTTGGCTCCAAAACAGAAGCAGCCTGGTGGAAGGGCAGGACAGAGAAAAGCTGTTCAATTTATGGCAGTCAGGGAGAGAAGGGAGGACCCTGGGACAAGCATATACCTTTCCAAGTGTGTACATTTCCAGTGACCAGCCCTTAGCTTCTAATTATACATTCAGGTTTTAACTCATCAGTGGGCTAATCCACTAATGAGTATATTTGCCCCATGATCTAGTCGCCTCTGAGTACATGAGACTTTTGGGGAGCATTTTAGGCCTAAACCATGACAACATCCAAGCCTCTTCCCTGTGATCCACCTATACGCGTTTGATACAGTCTCCTGTAGGAGGAGGACTTCAAACTGAGTCAGGAGTTACTTATTTACTTGTTGAGAGAGAGTCTTGCTACATGGCCCAGGCTGATCTCAAACTCCTGGGATCAAGTGACCTTTCTGCCTCAGGTTTCCTAGTATACTAAATTACAGGTGTGCACCCACACACCTAGCTAAGTTGAAGCTGTGAAGGAAAGTCCTAGCTTCATTTTTACTGTGATCTGACCTAGGATATTTTCATTCTCTGAACTTCAGTTTCCCATCTGTCTAGCAGGACAAATGAAACTGTCTGGCCTGTGTCTTAGGAGGATAGGTGGCGAGGCTATGTGATAAGTGTCAGCCTCAGGTCCGTGGGATGAACCAGAGGGCAAGCTCTGAGTGGATAACTCACCAGTGGTTACCAGTGTCACGCACACCCACTCTCAAAACACTCAGCCAAAGCTCGGGAGCAGAAGGCATGTTGGTAGGGTGGCCCCCCTTCTCTCACCCTCCCCTTAATTGCAGGGTGGGCAGCTGCCTTCGCACCCCCTCCCTTACCCGCATTTTGTTCAAACCCTTAATTTGTCAGTCAAAGAAGCAACAAAGCATTAGTATGGGTGGAGCGGGCGCCAGGCATGAAAGCCTGTTCATTCAGCCAGGCCCTGGGTGGAAGGCTGATGTGTGATTACCCTGAGGTGGAATTGGGGGTTGGGGTGAAACCTCGCTCCTTTGGCCCTTTCATTTCTGTACTCGGAGAGCACACACACCACAGCACGGAGGCAGGTAGGCAGTGCACAGTGGGCTCTTTGCTTTGCTCTGATGGTTGTCATTAAGAAAACATTACATTGGGGCTGGGGATATAGCTCAGTGGAATAAGCGCTTGCCTAGCAAGCGCAGGGTCCTGAGTTCGATCCCCAGTACCGCAAAAAAAAAAAAAAAAAAAAAAAAAGAAAACATTACATTGAACCCGAGCTCAGAGGGGATAATTGGAGCCATTTGTCACATCTGAAGCCAGAGAGAGAGTGTTGGCTCTGGGCACAGAGCTGGTGACCAGGCACTGAGGGGTGAGCCAAGGACCAGGGAAGGAGAGAGTCTCCTGAGAAGAGGCTGGACGGCCCAGGTCTGAGGCCTCTGATCCTCCCATTCCCTCAACCCCAGGACTTAAGGGGTTTTAAGGGCTCTCCTTAAAAACGAGGCCAGGCCCCGATGTCAGGCAGAAGAGTTGGACTCCTGATCCATCCTCTTTCTGGCTAAGTTGTTCTTTAAGCTTTCCAAGGCTATTTTCCGATCAGCATGATGGGGGTGGTCTTGACTTCTACATGCAAGGCTTTTCTGAGCACCACCTGACCTCATGCATTGGGAGTGCTAAGTATGACATACTTCTGCCGCTCAGCTTTTCACTGCTGTAACCAAATACCTGAGAACAGCACCTTAAAGGAGAAAGGGTTTATTCTCAGTCGTAATTTCAGAAGTTTCAGTTCACTGGCAGCTGGCTGTATTACTTTCAGGCAAGGCGGGAACATGACGGTGCCAGGAAGCAGAGAGAGAACACGTACTAGCAGGCTTCTTCCTTCTTCCGTGTTTTCCCACCTGGGCCCTTACCCTATGGAACGGTGGTACCCACATTTGGGGCAAGTCTTCCCACGCGTTTGATGTCTTACGTGATGATACAGTTAGAAAAACCCTCACACATGCGCCCAGAGGTGTGCTTTACTAATTCCCTAGAAGTCTCTCAATCTAATCAGATTGACGATCAAGATTAAGGCTCACATTAGCATCAGCTGCTGTATTATGAGTTTGGGATGGGGTATGGGCTATGGGATTTGTGCCACATATCCTAGGCTGGAGGTCGTTATTACAAAGAGGAAAAAGCCAGGGCTTTATGCTTAGGCAGACCGCCTTGGCTTCCAACCCTGCCTCTCAGCTGCTTCCTTACCTTGAGACCTTGGGTAAGTCACACAAGCCCTCTAGCCTTATTTCCCATCTATAAAACTGGGATGTTCACGGCCTCCTCACAGAGCTGGTCTGAGGTGCAAGTGTGAGAAGGGATGTACATGTCATCACATAGCGGGGATCAGTGTGTATTTGGGCTCCCCTTTCCCTTTAGAAAAGAATCACTTCTGTTGTTGAATACAATACGGACTCTGTGAAGGTATGAGCAGGGAGATATTGGGGAAGGAAAGCTCCTGCGCTCTGGGTCAGTTACATCTGGAGCTCGCATGATACCACCTGCTGTGGACAGCATCCCTGCTTCCAAATCTCGAGCTCTGTCTGTATCCACACCTTTGGTAATGGGACTTTTGAAGTTTTTCTATGACAGAGGCTGAGTGGATTTCAGTTCCCTTTGACTCTGGGCTTGACCAGTTCACTTGCTTTGGTGCACAGAATGGGGTGGACCTGAAAGCTCTGAGGCCAGTACTTAAGATACTTTGTATTTCAGCTTGCTGTCTGGTCCCTCTGTCATTCCCAGGAGAAAGACCAGCGAGCCTGCTGACCCTGGTGGATGACAGCCATGTGAAGCAGAACCACCCATCTATTCCAGCTTGTTGCAGGGCAGCTTGCCCAGCTGACCCTGGCCTCAATCAGACAGATCCCAGATGTCTCACACCTCCCCAGGAATAAAGTTACTACGGCAAGCAGTGATTATCCACCAAAGTTACCTGGTGCACCAAGAGCACTCCCTGCATCCCATTGGCGTAACATTCCATCCTTCTGCATCGCAGCCTGAAGTTTATTTTATTTTATTGTTTGGAGGCAGGATCTCACGATGTGGTTTAGGCGAGCTTTGAACTCACTAAGTAACCTAAGCTGGCCTTGAACTCATAGCAAGTGTTCTGCCTCAACCTTCCCAATGCTGGGATTACAGGCATGTACCACCATTCCAGCACGCATTCTCCAGTACATTCTGTTCTCCTGAGCAGGTTGCTCATCATGTCCAACTGGCCTATAACAGTGAAGGTACTCAAATGGACACCCCAGCAGGCCATACTTAAGTCCAGCAGCTGAGTAATGGGCTTAGGTTAGGTCCAATGTCGCCTTTCCCAATCAATCTCTGTTGTCAGGGTGTGGACATCATTGCTTAATTGAGCTTAGGTCATGTGCTTACCCATACAGCTGGAGATGCAGTCAGCCTACCATGCCCCACCCCCCCCATCCACATGACAGCAAGTTAGAACGGGCCATTGTCCAAAGGAAATCAGGCTCCCCTTATCAAAAGAAAGAGTGAGTGGAAAGAAATAGATGTTTGCCCCGGGAGGGGAGGAAGTGCGGGATCATATACTTCAGAAAATTTACAGGTCTTAGTTACTTAGACAAGCAGAGCATGACCTCAAACTTTCTAAGTGACGGGGGGGCGCGGGTGAGGCTATTAGAGCAGAGAGGAGAGACTCGGTGTGGACAGAGGCGAGGAAAGTTTACACAGCGCAGGATTAGTAGGGTCAATCTTGCTAGACTGGAGATATCCTCATTTCAGTTTAATTTCAACAGAAACATTTCACGTTCAACAGTCCTCCCTGGCTACATGTTGGTAGGGTTGACCACGGTTATTCCAGAAGACTTGTCCCCTGTGGGGAGCTGGAGCACAGGACACACTGATAGACATACGTATCCAATGAGTGTACACAGGTCCCTTCCTTGCGGTAAAGGAGGAGGTCAGGAAGGGACCATAGGCTTTAACAGGCACTTGGAGTGGGGGCTCAGATGCTGCCAGAGGGGGGACCCAGGTGCTGCTGCTTGAAGGCTGCTCTCTAGGCGAAGCACTCATACTGCCATGGGCGCTGTTGGTGGCCTCTGAGCAGCATGAAAAGGGGATGCTGCGGCTGAATATTTTCCTCCTTAAATTCGTATGTTGAAGCCCTAGGCCCAGTGCGATTGTATTTGGAGAGAGGGCTCTCAGAATAAGTGATGTCATAAGGGGGGAACCCTCATCTGATAGGGTTAGTGCCCTTGTAAGAAGAAAGACCAGAGAGCTCTCTCTCTTCCTCCTGCCTTCCTTCTGGTCTTAGTCACTGTTCTTGTCACCGGGGCACAATACCTGACTCCCACAACTTAAAGGAAGAGAGGTTTACTTTGTCTCAGTTTGTAGAGCCCATAGCTGGCAGCTCCAAGGCAGAATGGCATGGCATAGCACCGTGGCAGAGGAGAGCTGAGGAGAGCTGCTTATGGCATGGCAGCAGGGAAGCAAAGGGGAGAGAACAGGATGGGGGGAACTGGCGTGGGGCGGGGGGATAAACTTTTCCAGACCACAGCACCATTGCCTCTGACCAGAGCTGGCCTCCCAACAGCAAGGCAACTCTACAGCCCCCTAATCCAATCACCATCCATAGTGTTTCCCTATGATTGCATGAGGGTACAGGGGAACATCCAGATCATAGCACTTCTTCTGCCTCCTTCCCTGCCTTTCTCTCTCCCCCCCTCCTCAGCGTGCGCTGAGGGCATGCCACGTAAGCACACAGGGAGAGCGCAGTCAGAGAGAAAGTCTGAGCTGGAACCGAACCATGCCAGCATCCTGCCCTTGGGCTTTCTGTGAAGAATATGTGCTTGTTATTTAGGCAACCTGTTTGTGGTACTTTGCTGTGGCAGCAGAAACAGACTAACTCAGAGCAGGTGAGCTACGTAATCGAGCTACCTGGGCCAGGTATTTTCCTGGCATCATCCCATGGGATCCTCATACCTCACCAAAGGGAGGGTGACTATTCCATTTCACAGGTGAGGAAACTGAGCCCTGGTCCCCAGTGCCCCCAGCCTGGTCTCATCAAGATCTGCCTGTCTCATTCCTTCTCCTCACAATCCAGACCCAAGTCACTGACAGCTGGTGGTTCCGAGTGAAAAGGGGCTCAGTGAGCCTGGAGAAATCATGGAGGACCGTCCTCCTCCACACAGTCTTCCCAGAGAATTGCATAGGTAGGTGCTTCTACCCACATCCCAGATGAAGAAACTGAAGTTGAGGGTGGTTTGGGGTCACCTGTGCATGTGTAGTTAGTAAGGTCTTCAACCCGGGCCACCTCAACTGCAGAAGCTGCATTTGGGACCAAAGACTTAGAACCCCCTGGAGAGCTGCTGCCAACACCGGGGACCCAGGCCCCTCCAGATTGGTTCCACATCAGTCTTTTTACTCTTCTGTGAGATGCCAACATTCTTCCCCCTGCCAGGGCTTTGCACTCGTTGTAGAGAGAGAGAGAGAGTCCTCTGTCTGGACTCTTGCCCTTGCACAAGACCAAGTCCCTCTCAGTCTTGACATCCCAGGTGAAGTACCACCTCCTGCCAGCAGCCTTCTTTACTCAGGCCCTCTGAGGTAGCCACCCTCTCCCATCAGGCTGGGCTACACTGTTGCTTTCATAACACTATGATCAGAAGCTGCCATCTGCCTTATGTATTGGTTACCTGTCTTCCTGGTGTTCTCTCCCCAGCACATGAAATAGGGCTCAGCTCTTAGTCCCAGATGCTCAATAAATAGCAGTTGATAGCAAATGAGTAAAGAAGGGGCCTTAAGGAGGGGTAGTGGGAAGGGGTGTGTGAGAACTTGGTTCTACTGCGCTCAGCATGGGAGTGGAAGCACAGGTGTGCAGCCAGCCCATGAGGACCGAGAGGGGTTTGGGAATCCTAGCCTAGCCCTTAAGTCCCAGCAATGACCAGCAGGAGCTGTTCCCAGGAAACTGGTCTCCAAGACCCCCTAATCATAGCCTCCTAGGATCTCTCCTCAGCACCCAGGTTGAGCAGGGCAGGGCTGGCTGATTTTCACTTTGTTATATATAATGACTTTCCCCCTCCCTGCAATGATTAGGCCATAATAAATAACATTTCTCCCTGATATTGTGCCATCATTAATTCTGCTTAGCTCTCCTCAGAGAAAATTTTGTGGAAACATTCTCAGTGCTGCTATTTAAAGCTAAATTAATTCAGCTGATTATTTCTGTCCAAGTGGATTTGTGCCCATGTGACCAGGGCCAGCTCTGAGGAGAGGTAAGGTGGGTGTTTGTCCCCTCCTGAGGCCTTGACCAGAGTCTCTACTCAAACTTGAGTTCTTCCTGGTGAGAAGCAGGGGAAGACACAGGGGATTTTTTTCCCTATCTGTGGAGCTCAAGTCCATTGAGCTTCCCCTTAAATGAGAGTGATCTGAGGAGGATGCTTAGGAGGTAGTCATCCCGTTACCCTCCCCACAGGGGCTCATGCAGCTGCCAGCTTCTTGCAGGAGATGCAGCCAGGATGCTAGAAAATTTGTGTACCAGGACATGGTTCTGTGAAACAAAGGCGAGCCTAGAACAACCCACTGGATTTCCAGTTGGTGCACCAGTTCTGGGATCTATATAATAATTGAGATTCTGGTGACACCTACCTATATAATCTCAGCCTTCTGGGAGGCTGAGGTAGGAGGATCTCACATTTGAGCTCAGCCTGGGCAATTTAGCAACTTAGAAAGACCCTGTCTCAAAATAAAATTTGTGGTGGGGGAAGGGAGCTGAGGAGAAAGATTAGAGCAAAGGGCCTGGATTCAACCCCAAGCACTGCAAAATAAACTAAGATTCTGAACCCCTTTGCAGAACTGAACTCCTCTTATGTAATTCTACAGAGCTATAGTTGTCACACAGCAGTTAGGCTGGTAGCAGGGTCCCGGACCTCACCTGGGCAGCAATGGGCCAATGCTTCTGAGCTCTCTCTGGTGTGTGGGGCCATTGAGGCCCAGCTGCCTTCCTGCAGCAAAGCAGGATTCTCCAAATTCAGGTCTCTATCAGTTCCCTGGGGGTTTGGTGCAACTAAACCCAGTTCTAAAGAAAAAGGCAGAATTCCATGCAGCAGAGTGAATTTCTTGTGTGACAAATCAGGGTTGTGGAGAATGAAGAGGCTCCCTGGGAATCAGATGCTGAGAACACAGCCAGGAGCAGGGCTCTGTGAGGCCAAGTGGTGTTCCGCAGAACGAGGTGCAGCTACAAACCAGAACATAGCCACTAAGAGCCTCCTGGGGCCCGGGGAAGGATTTCCTCAAACAATGGTTTGGTCCTGTGCTTGGCGACACAAAGCTGAGTCCCAGAGGGTCGGAAGGGCTCTGTGTGCTGACAAGTTTTGCAGAAGGAGGAGTCTACAGAACAAAGCAGGTTTACCTAGGGGCCTCCAGGGACGACACTTTTGAGCGATAAAGCATCCTTTCATGGGTGTCCTGTGTGGCAAGGCAGGGAGCCGAGTGACAAAGCGCAGCACACCTTGTGTGGTCAGGCCAGGGTCAGGTAGCTATGCTCAGTTTTAGGACGGGAAGCTCGCCCTGATACAAAGGGTGGGGGATTGATTCTTCCAGTGTAGGGTGGGAGCTTTGTTATTGGACAGCCAAAGAGAACGACAGGTTCCCATTGTACTGATCAATCTCATTAAATTCTTCACTACCACAAGAACTTTTCTCGTGCTGTTTTCCCTGCTAGCCTTGCCCGTGGCTCCATCCTCCACCTATCACTTACTGCAAACCTGCCACACAGTCTGGGTTTCAATTTGAGTATCATGAGCTCTGGCCCTCCTTACAGAGCCTTTCTATTCACTGCGAGGTAACACCTTATTCTTACCCACTCCTGTACTTGCCACATTGTGTGTGTACATATATGAGTGTTGTTGAATGTCTACCTAGATATTCTAAGGCTTTTGTCCACTCTTGTGCCTAGCACTGTGCTTCAGCTCCTCAAATCTGTACCTACAGGCTCCAAAGCTCCCTTGTATCCCAGTCATTGCTACCTGCAGGTCATCACTTTGCATCTGAATTGATCTCATCACCTTCCCCCACCAGATTGGCTCAGCTCCTGTCACACCAGGAGACCAGCTGTATCCCTGTCCTTCTCATCTTCCCAACAAGGAATGTTGGGGCCATGACAGATTTTGTCTCTGTCAACCTTGTCTAATAGATTGCCAACGTAGATCTTTATTCTTTCCGTCCATCAGCCCGTTCTTACCCTCAGGCAGAGCCCTGCAGAGTCATTGGAGACACTCATGTGTGCGTACCACTTTACTGTATGTGAAGAACTTCCATCTCATGCCCCTTTTACCCCTCACAATAGAGATGCAGTGGCAGGTGGGGGTGACCCAGGCCAGGCAGAATATATTATTACTGGACTCTAGGTTCAGTGGTTATATCACAGACCTAAAGGAACAGACCTGGAACAGGATCAAAAGGTCTTTCTGCTTTGTGTTTACAGGTGGCTCATCAGCAATCTAATATGGTGGCTCCTGGGCATTGGGTATTCCCCGTTGCTTAGGTGCTGCCCTGTTTAGTGTGGTCAAGAGGATTCGGTAATGGGCCACTGAATCTGTCTTCTAACCAGCAAGAAGCGGGAAGGGTACAATGGAGCTGGGTGGCCAGCTGGTCACCTTCCCCAGGAACACGACCCGGATGTCATTTCTTCCCATATGCGGGTGGCCATGTCCAGGTACCAGGGAGGCTGGGGGATCTGATTGGTGCTGATGAGTCAGGTCATAGGTTCCATTACGCAGGGGAGAAGGGGAACAACCACTGATGTCTGCTGCACAGACTTAAACAACTACAATAACTCAGAACTGAAAAATAAGCATTCATTCAATCTCTAAAAAGCAGGTGTCTCGCTTGGTCCTCAAGCCGACATGGCCATGCAGACATCATCATCTCAGAGGAGAGGATTGCGGTAGGGAGTGCTATTAAATGACTTGCTCAAGATCTCATGACTTCAGAATTGATCTTCCAGGGAAGAAGGGATGTGTCTGTTTTCTTTACAGTTCAACAACCAGTACTTAGGACAGTAGGAGCAAATCATTTATATTCTGGAATGAGTGGTTCTGTCTTCCAGGCATGCTGTAGGTGCTGTGCTCAGCCCAGGGGGAGGGACATTCACCTTTTCTTGCAATGTAGCGGTGTATGGTAGCACCTCTTCTTCCTTTCCCGTTCCCTATCAGTGAGGCACCTGCCATAGTAATGTCATGCCCCTCAGTATTTGTATATATGCATGTACTGGAGAGTGTGTGTGTGGCAGGGACAACCCATTTCATAGTGAGGTCTGGTTTTCTAGAGCGCAAACTAAGCTTCAAAGCATCCTTGCTATAAGCCAGGTGGTGTATGCCTGGAATTCTAGCATTCTGGAAGCTGAGGCAGGAGGATTGCGAGTTTGTGCTGAGCCTGGGCGACTTAGTAACTTTGTGAGACCTTGTCTCCAAAGAAAGTAAATAAACAAACAAATTTTTAAAATGAACTGGGTATATAGCTTAGTGGAAAGACTCTGGGTTCAATCCTTGCCTCTGTCAGCTGAAATTCCAGTGGTTCCAGCCCCTTGCTCTGCATAGGCTACAACTTGGGAATCAGGAAGCAGAACCATCTGGAGGGACACTGAGATTGTCAAATCAAGTTTCTTCCCGTATGAAACACAAGTAACTGACATTCGTCAGGCCCTTACCTTGTGCCCACCCATTTCTAAACCTTTTACGTATACCTCATTTGTGTCTCAGGACAGTGTAGTGAGTTCTGGTATCCTTATTCATCCTACTTTACAGATAAGAAAACTGAGCAGCAGAGAGGCTCGGTGATGTTCCCAAGATCACACAGGAAGTGAGGAAGCCTGACCTCTGCACCTGTAAGTGATCTACTAGAGGTGGGCAATGATCCTCCATTAAAGGGTTTATGCTTTACAGGCCCATTTGTAGCTAGGATTTATTTTGATTCACAATAAGACTAATTTTTCAGATAAAAGAAAACTGAGGCTCAGAGAGGCCAAGAGTCTTCCCCAGGGGCCCAGCTTGCTGCCAGGTTCTCTGCAGTCCCTGCGGTATCCTCAGGGACTGTTGCCCTCGCAGGCTTCCCTCCTTTCCAGCTGCTGCAGCTGTGCGTGCTTATCAGGGATGGCGAGCAGTGGGTGTTGAGTGGGGGAGGAGGGCTGTTTATTTACAATGTGACAATTTTGATGTATTTGCTAGGGGGGAAAAACACCCCAGCACCACACAATTAAATTAAAAGACCGCCGATTGTGGGCGAAGCTCATCTACAGCTGACTTAGAACCAAATGAATCGGAGAAAAACAGCATAAATTGCTGTGCCTTGGGCTCCTCCACCAGCGAGTCACCTGCAGCTCTTGGATGAAGCTTGGGCCCCTGGCTCGCACAGGTGCGCACCTGAGCTGGCCTGTGTGGGTAACGGTGTGTGTGTGGGGAGACTGTGCATTTATTGGCTCTCTGGCTGCAATGGGCCTCCTGGGATGTCATGGAGGAGAAGGAAAGCTCACCTGTTCACGAGCAGCTCCTTCTGCTGTCTGCTCTCCAGGGTGGAGCACGGCCATTTCTGTAGCCTCAGCCTCCCTCCTCTCTTGGGCAGTTTGTCATCAGGGTGGGGCAGCACTTTTGGGTCTTGCCAGTCTTTTCTCTGTTCTCTCTTCCCTGCTCATCAGATCCCTCATGGGGGTTCATCTGGAATCTAGTGCCAGCTCCGCCTGGCCTCCCTGCCTCAATTTTTGCTCAGTTAGGCCTGCTGTACATTTAGTTATTATTCTCCTGCCTATAAAATCCTAAATTTCTGAGTCTGTCCCCTATTTTGGTTTAGACCTGAACGTCCTCCCAAACCCTCACTGGTTCAGAAGTTAAGCTTTTAAAAGGTGATTGGGGGATTTATCCACAGAAGAACTTGGAGCTAAATGTGCTGTTAGAAGGTCTGGGGGCCCTGGACAGAAGAGGTAGAAGAGGTGGGTCACCATGGGTGCGAACTGGAAGGGTATCTCTGCCCCCAGCTCACAGGCCCCCTCTGATTCCTGGCCACCATGGTATGAGCAGCCTTCCCCTGCCAGACTCTCCCACCACGGTCTTCCTGCCTGGAAGACAGCCAACCATAGACTGAGAACATAAGCCCAAATAAATGTCTCTTCCTTAAATTGTGGGTGTCAGGTGTGGTGTCCCGGCAATGAGACAGTGACTAGGACATTCTCCAAAGCCTCTGTATCCAGGAGGATATGCTACAGTAGTGCTGTATTGCAAACAACTTCCAGAGCTCTAGGACTTATGGCCACAAACACTGATTTTTGTCATGGGTGAGAGCTGTTCCATTTCAAGCTGCAGGCTGGTTCAGGTCTGCATTTGTGGCTTTCATTCTGGGACCTCTGATCTCCAGAGGGTGTGCTCCCAGCGCAGACATCAGAAGTGCAAGAGGCCCAGCTAAGGTACAAAAGAACACTTAAAACCTCTGCCCATGTCCAGTCCACTGACTTCATTGGCCAAGCCAAGGTGAGTGGGATAGGAAAACATTCTTGACCTCCTCTGAAAGCAGAAGGCAAGTCACATGGCCAAAGGCGCAGGTCTGCAATTCTGTTATCAGAAGGAATTGAAGAATTTGAAATAATAATCCAATTTGCTGACCCTTTACATCTGTGGTTCTCAGAGGCATAGCCACGAGCCAGCATGTAGCGTTAATACTGCATAGCCTGTCCCAGCCTAAGAATTCAGGACCCTGGGCCCGCAGCGTGTGTTCCACCAGTCCTTCTGTGGAGGCAGGCTGATGCTGGAGAACCACTCACTGGAATGCCCAGCTCACCTCAAATGGCAAATTCTTGCTCATTTTTCAAGGACTGGGCCAAAGTCTCCACCTCTGGGGCAAAAGCCTCTCTACTCCCCTACTGCAGAGAATGAATCACTTTCTCCAGTAATGACTCACACAGCTACACTGTCTTAGTCCAGCAGGGCTCCAGGTATATGACAGCCATGTGTTTGGGATGAGGACTCCTCCTGGGTCAGGATAGTGTCTTACAGGTCTCAACCCAGCACCTCACATGTGCCTGGTGAATGGGAAGCACTCACCGGCTCTTGCTGACTTTCAGTGCTGTTGCCAGGCTGACCAGCTGAACGAGGGATAACTGGTGCAGAGTGTGAGCAGAAAGGGAGGTGTGGATGCCTGTGACGGTCAGGGCATGGCAAGGAAAGCACCTGGGGACCCAGATGCCGGCAGCTGTGCTTGCACAGGGCAAATCTGCTACAGGCCCACCCTGCAGCTCTGCAGGACTGGTAGAGCTCCGCTGGCTCCTTAGATGCTAGAGAAGCTAACTGACCATCAGACTAAGGGACGTGGGGCACAGCTACCTCCTGCATCAGGCCGGGCGCTCCTCTGAAGCGGGGCTCTGTGTCTTCTACCAGATGGGCGGCATCCCCGTCAGCAAGAGCTGTATTTCTCAGCTCTGTTATACTGGGAGCCCCCTCTCCCCGGATGGGCTGTGACTACCACACTGGACTGAGAGCTCTTGGTACAGGGACTGGATCCTTATCAGACTCGGGCATCCTTGGGATGGGGCAGCCACTGTGTCCTCCTTCTATATCACTGGAGATCCAACTGCCCCTGGAAGAGCACCCTCAGTTCGCTCTGTCTTTTTTTTTTTAAAGTGTTTATTTGGAGACAGGATCTTGCTAAGTTGCTAAATTGCCCAGGCTAGGCTCCAAAGTGACCATCCTCCTGCCTCAGCCTCCCAGAGTGCTGGGGTTACAGCAGTGCTCCACTTTACCTGGCTCAATTCACTTTTTTTAGCAGAGCGACTAAAAAACCCGTTCTGCCCACCCTCCTTCTCTCAACCCAACCTTCTCCGGAGGAGTTTTCCCCTTCTCCAGAGCCCAGGCAGTCACTGTACAGGTACAGATATTTTGGTAGAGGAGAGGGGAGGCTGGGAGAGGCGTGGGTGCCTGGGAGGAGGGCAGATGCGGTAGGCCAAGAAGAGCCTTTTACTGTCTAATCTTCCTTCAGGGCTGACAGGTACATTTCAAGGGAAATTGAATCTGCACATTTCAGCTTCATTTGCACTGAGCACATCTGGCTGGCAGTGGGCAGGAGGCTTTTGATGTTTGTTTCCTGGTGCCCGAGTCTTTTTAAGCCTCTTTTCTTTGAAGCCGAGGAGACTTGTGTTTATGCCAAGGAGCAAGCTGGCTTGCACACCCTCCAGTGATTTAGTCTCTGGAGACTGGGCTCCCAGAGGCCCTGGGGGCTGGGCGTGATTCTCCCTTCACTCAGATTACACAAGCATTCAGGACTGTGTGCAAGCTTCGGGAAGGCCACCTCCCACAGAAGGGGTGGGACAGCCCCGGTAAATTTCTTACTTGGACTCACCAAGCTCATCCTTTAAGAAGCAAAGGAAGGTGCAGAGTGTGAGCAGAAGGGGAGGTGTGGATCCCTGTGACAGTCAGGGCATGGCAAGGAAAGCATCCGGAAAGCATCTTGCAGCCAAGACTTTTGGAGAATGGCTTTCGCTTCCCCATAACTTCCTCAGCTTCCTACCTCCGCAGCCACCTGCAGAGTCATCCCTAGGCAAACCAATTGTTTCCAAATCTCCTGTGAAGGGTGAGCACAGCATGGAGAGGAAGCATGGCTGTCTGCATGGATCTGCAATCATCCAGCACTAGCAGCAGGACTGTCAAAGCCCACTTCCTAAACATATTATAGAAAAATTACAAAAGACACAGGAAAATACCTTGGGCCCTGCTGTCCAGCCCTGATTCCTCCCCTCTCCAGAACCCATGCTGCTTCTCCCCCACTCCCCTTGTGCTGCCTGTGCGAAGGGAATGTGGACTGGTGGGAGCTGAGAAATAGCAGCAGTCTGGAATCCTTTCTCTGACAGGAGCATCTAGTGGCTGGATGACAGGGGCACCCATAAGCCATCCTCCCAGCTCATCCAGCTAGGCCCCAGGACACTGGGGTGCAGGTGGCTTTTCTGAGGCTTGAGTGTCTTTTGGAGCTTCAGCGAGTCTGGGCATCCCTACACCACCTGCCCCTACTCTCCATGTGCCGTGCCTTAGCGACTACTTTCCAGCCTGGTGCTCCAGGGCCTGGGGAAGAGGGAGTGGTGTGGGCTAGAGAATAGGGGCGTCAAGGGATAGCGGTGAGGCAGTGTGGCTACGGGGAATGAGGTGCCTATACATAGTTGGAGACACAGCCTTGGACCTGGGTATTCCTACTGATGGAGAAGGCACTTTCCCAGGGAAAGCGAAGGACCTTCTCTACAGTCAAGGGTCACAGGCAGGGACTGCTGGAATCCTTGTCACTGAGAGCAGAGTACATGGATTATTTCCTTTCTTCATATTTTATGAGGAGGCTGAAGTGGCCAAGGTAAGAAGAAAGAGATGCCTGGCCCATAGAGGCTGTGAGCAGCAGGATGAGAGTGACCTGCAGAATGACTCAGTGGCGGCTTCATTCTTTACCCCAGGTGTGGACAGTGTCTCCCCATCGGTGACTCAGCCTGGTTGTCCCAAGCTGGGATTGCCACTTGGACCCTATCTAGCATGCATATCCTTCTTATTACAGGTGGAACTTGAGAACTTCCTGCTTTGAAAGTTGACACAAACACAGTGGGGTTTGAGTGAGCAGAGAGTTCTCCAGGCAGCTCACCCATCCCAGGAGCCAGGGAGCTCAGCTGTGATGCAGGAGGCTGACCCACTGGCTATGTACACGCAGAACCTAAGAAGTTTCCTGTGACTGGGAACGGTGCTGATGGAAAGCAGCCTCGCTGGAGGACCGAGGTCACTGTAGGAGGAAGCACCTGGTGCAGCCCCCTGCTTAAGAATAGGCATGGAGTCATTATGCAGCAAATCATCATCATAATCCCCCTCCGGTGCCTTCAATCACCACCCTGAATGGGAGCGGAAACTCGCGGCAGGCATCACACCCACGCACACGGGAAGCTGACAGCTCCAGCCTGCGCCTCGCCTCTCGAAGCCTCTTTGCGGCTCCAAGTCACCTGGCTGGTGAGGGGGCTGCACCTCAGCCTTCACTGAATCTGGCCCACCTTGGGGAGTGCAGGAAGGGAGAGCTAATGGATGGGGGCGTTGAGGTCATTGGTATGGGAAGTTTGGACCCTGGCCATGCTGCTCACTGGCTGTGACCACAGCATCGTCATTGGCAATAGGACAATGATGACCATGCAGATCTCTCACTTAGTAGAGGGTTGCCTGACATCATGTGCGGAATTCTCAGCATGCATGAAGCTCTTTATTACTGTGTTAAACCTACTATGTCCCTGGGGCTCCATCCATCCTATGTGCTGTCGGATCTAACTGCCCGCAAACCCTGAGAAACATATTCACTGGATCAGGGAGATATTCACTCATCTGTTCTCTTACCTACTGGTCCTGGATCAAGGGCCTGAACCTTTTCAGTGGCCTGGAGTCAGTGGGGAAGTGCTCATAGAGGTAGGGTGGGCAGTGGGCTTCCTCCCATGGCTGATGTCTTGGCTGTGTTCCTGGTCTTCTCTGTGCCCCAGTTATTCTATCTACCACACATGGGAGGGTTGGCGGAGAAGGTCTGTAATGATCCCCCAGAGGCAGATACCTGTGCTCTTTACTGGAGCTCAGGGGGCCCCGGGAGACAGGGTCCAGGAAGCTGGGGTTCCCATGTTGCAGACATCCTATAAGGATGGAGGCATCCCAGAAGTGGTGGGGGCTTGGCTGTGGCTGGTGGCCACTTCCCAGGCTGCTGAGTGGTTGCAAGGGGGGCATGCATTTCATTTCCCCAGATGGGCACAAAGGCATAGTCCGTGCTACTGGTACTTAGCAACACTTAGCTCGAGGGACACTTAGCTCTCAGGCTATGGATATGGCAGAAGAAACACAGTGGTGGGCTGGTGCACCTACCTCTGGGCACTGCCTGCCTCATGACCTGGAGGCGCCAGGTGACCTGGATTCAAATCCTGCTCCTGCTGCTTCCAGATTCAGTACACATTTGGGGATAAAATGCCTTTTGATAGGACTATGAGGATTCAATGCAGCCCCCGGTATGAAAGGACACAGGAGGAACTTGTCTCCTGTGTGTTTCCTGATAGATATTGGTTCCCCCTCCTCTCTCTGGTGGGCCTCACTTAGGGGGCAACACACCGGCCTTAGGGTGACAGGGAGATGAGGGGTCACATTGTCCACAGCCCATCCTCCCAGGACTTTGTCCCATCTCCTGTCTTTCTAATGCGTCCCCTGCCACCAGGAGACACCCCAGACATCCTTGCTTTAGAAGCAAGTCCCAAAGATCAGATTTGGAGAAAAAGTCTTTGGAGAATTTTAGTTCCTTGTAAACATTTCTTCACAAATGCTATGAACAAGGCATTGACTCAGGGCTATTCCAGGAACCAGGCTGGAGAGAAGGCGGGGCTGCAGGTGCACACTGGAACAAGCAGAGGTGTGACCTCTGAGGAGCTGCCCATGAGGCGCTGGCTGCCAGAGCTGGGGCTCTTTTCCACGAAGTTCCCTCACATGAAGTGTGGCGAGAAAAAGAGAAATGAATACAGGCTTCAGGGTCAAGCTGCCCGAAGTATGGGTCCCACCTCTGCCATCCACAAGCTGTGTAACTTTGCAAGATGAAGTTAATCTTTATAGACATCAGTATCTTCATTTGTCAGATAGAGACAAGCACAATTCTTTGAGCACATTGAAATGTAGATTAAATGATGCAAAATGTGTTTATTCTCGTAGCAGAGAGCCTGGTTCATGTGTACTTAATACATCCTTCCTTTTTTCTTCCATTGTGATGTGTTTACTAATCTTAGATGAAACGTAGTTTATTATGTTTGACACTGTGGGTCCAGCAATGAATAAGACCCAGTTCCTGTCCTTCAGGGCTCCAAGCCTAGGGGGAAGAGTCTTCCCTCTTTCTTTTCCCCCCTTTTCCTGGTTTCCTCTGGGCTATAGGTGGGCCAGGGACAAACACAGAGCCTTGGCAGGGCTCCAGCTGGCTGTGTTGGGAGAGGATGCTCATTGGCCTAGGGTCATAAACTGAGGCCGCTGCGTCCCTTGTGCCCAGGTTTTGTCTTCTCTTAACCTCCCCATTTCACGGTGGTCTTTCCTAGGACTTTATTCCAAGCCCCTTCCGTACGGAGCCCAGCTGAAAGCAGGTAAAATCCTTATGTGTGGCCTCACTCCCCGTACTGAGTTTTATTCTGTCCCTCCTGCCATTCAGAGCCTCACTTTACTCCCTTAAATGAAACAGAGCTCAAGATTAGGTTAATGAAAAAACGATTTTTAAAAAGGACAGAAATGAGTAAGAGCAGGGGCAGGGCTGGCTGCAGGCAGCAAGGGTCAGCCTGTAGACACCGCCTATTGTATTGCTTCTTTAGGCAGCTGGGGCAAAATGT
The DNA here is from genome assembly GCA_004027595.1 of Dinomys branickii. Lineage (NCBI taxonomy): Eukaryota > Metazoa > Chordata > Mammalia > Rodentia > Dinomyidae > Dinomys > Dinomys branickii. The sequence continues at coordinate 34,718 of PVLD010011315.1, forward strand.
GAGCTCCACACCAGGCCCTGGGGCCCCTCGCTGACCCTCATTCATTACTCAGTCTTGCACAAGACACCTCTTGCTGGTCCTCACCTGTGACGGCCTCATCAGATACTTCCGGTCTGTACAGCCAAGGAAGAAGGTGTCACTGGCGTGAAGAACCATTTGTCTCTCACTTTCCTGGGCATGTCAGCTCTGGCTGTGGAGGCTCTCCTGGCCTCCAAAGGAAGGGGTAGGGAAATGGGGCCAACGCCCTCCTAGGTGCCTTCAGGGTTGCCCAGAGCGCTAGGTCCTCCTCCACCCTCGAGGCTCTGACACCTGTAAAGAAACCAGTGATGCAGCGTGTGCATGGATTCTTAAAGCCAGCTAGTGGGCTGGTGCTCATCCCTCTCTGGGCACTGCCTGCCACAATGGCATCCTCTTGGGAGGCACAACACTCATCCCTGGGATGCTGTATTTGCTTGGATTGACAGGGAGCCCCCTTAAGGATTGGCCATGAGAGCCCCTGGGAGACTGGCTGTTTCTTCAGGTAACACTCTGCCCCCCAAAGGCAAGGGCTGGAGCCAGGGCTGGCCATTCCTGAGCACAGGATTGAGCACTGGGGAACAAAGTGGGGCTTCTTGGCCCTGCTCTCTCCCTGGGGCTTGTCCGACCCTGTGCCCTTCCTGCTGTCCTTGTCTTTGCCCTAGTCCTCTCCATGTGTCCTCCTGTCCTTCCCCTGCTGAGGCCCTCCAGGGTCTCCCATCCCTACGCCCTCCTGCAGTCTGCCCCATGCCTGCCTCTCCAGCCTTGTTCTCTCTACTGAATCTTTCCCATCCTCATTCCAGCTGTGCTGTGTGACTGCCATCCTGTCAACTACAACTTGATTTGTCACACGGAACTCTGTGCCTTTGCATACACTTTTCCCTGCCTGGACTGCCCTCTCCCTCCCCACTGGCAGCAGTTTATTCACGCCGAGCTCAGATGTTCCTGCCTCAGGACAACCTTCCCTATCCCTTACCCTGCATCTGCCTTTGCTGCTTCCCTGTACAAGTCACACAGTGTCACCAAATGCCCCTTACTGGGGTTCAGCAATGCCCCCTACCAGACTGGGAGCCCCACACAAGAAGAATTTTTTTAATTTAATCTTTGTCCTTCCGGAGCCTGGAACAAAAGTTGGTGGAATATAGGTACTTAACAAATAATTATCGATGGGTCAGTGAAGGGCAGGCTGTCTGGAACTTGCTAGGATAAAGCAGAATTAATAATAATCACATACACTTATTGAGTGTTTACTATGTGCCAGGCATTGTAATAACAATAGCTGACATACACTGGGAGTTTGCACTCTATGTGAAGAATTATATTTGTGCATCACAATTGGCAGGGGAGGTTTGCACTTTAATTATCCTTTTATATAGATGAAGAAATTGACGCACGGAGAGCTTTCCAGCACTAACCACGGAGCACATTCATGAAGTGAAACTCTGCTTCAAGCCCCTAGCCAGGCTTTGGGCCTGCCCTTGTCCAGTTGAGGCACTGACTGAGGCCTGGGAAGGTGCTAAGAAATCATCCAATTGCCACTGTCTCTTACATAGTGGGAGATCGAGGACAGGGCTTGATTCCCACCTCCACTAATGTGTGTTTTTTTCATGTCCAGCAACCCTTGTTTTCCCTTTTCCTCAGAAAGAGGAGAGGGGATTCTCCCTGGTCAGACCCTGCCCATCCTCAGTCCAGTTTCCGGGCAACCTGTTTCCTGGGCAGCACCCCCTGGTGCTGCAGTTGTGTTGCCATGGCAACCACATTGAGTATAGGGGTACCTCCAAGACAGTGAGCTAGCAGCTCCAATCCTAACTAACTGTCTGTTCTCCTCTGAGAGAGACTCAGGGCCCCTAGGTAAGTGTTCTTCTGGTTTGCAAACTTACCAGGACCCCCCCTGGAAGAGAGTTTGTCCTTTAGCATGGAGTGGGGGGTGGAGACTGGAAATGAACATGGCGGGATGAGGCAGATCCCAGAGTCTGTCTGGCTCACCGGAATGCAAAAGTCCCTTCAAAATTTCTGGCTGTAAAGTGTCCCTGCTACCCCCAAGTTAGCATCTAACCTCTGGCCGCATGTCCTGTGAAACAGTGAGGGCAAAGGATTTCCTATTCTGCCGGAAAGAAGGCATCATTTATTTACTTTTGAAACTCTAAAAATACATTAAAAAAATCCACCACAAAGGAAAAATCACCCCCAATCCCATTACATTAAATTACACAAAAATAAATTAAAATCATCCCTCCTCGCTAGTAAAATCTGATTCTTGAAGGTTAAAAACTGTTTGCAGTTTGTGAAATCGTGTACTGAAATTTTTTTCCAGTACAGATCCCTCTCTTTCTCTGTCTATGTATTCATATATGTAATGTATAATATTAAATTAGAATTATATTCCATAAATTGTTTTGCAGCTTGCTTTATTCTTCATGAATATTATTTTTAATTAATTGACAAGTCATAATTGTGTATATTTACTGGGTACACTGTGATGGTTTTATATATACATATATATGTGTATATATATATCCAATAAGGGGTGATTACATCAAGCTAATGAACAAATCCATCATCTTTCTCATTATTATTATTTTTTAGGGATGACACATTTGAAATGTTCTCTCTTAGCTATTTTGAAATGCATCTTGCTTTTTTTGAAAACTTCACAATATATCCTGGAGTTTTTCCAAATCAGCAAATATCGATATACCTTATACTGCTGGGGAGTACTAGGAACAGGTGAAGAGGACGCCTGGGGTGAGGCTAATCCTGCGGGCTCCCAAGAAGAGGAGGTAACTGACTACCTCATCAGAGAAGGGAGCACACGCTCCAGGCAAGGAGGAGAAATAATGAGTGTTTTAACAGCAGCAAGCAGTACTTTTTTTCAGTACTGGGGATCGAACTCAGGACCCTGCCGCTTGCTAGGCAGGCGCTTATTCCACTGAGCTATATCCCCAGCCCCAGCAAGCAGCTCTTGTACTCTCATTATCTCATTCACTCCTGCAGCCACCGAGCAGGAGCTCTGACCCCTCCCACACTTACAGTTGCAGAAAGCGAAAAGCCAGGAAGTCAGGGAGACCAGGCCTTGAGCCCAGCGGCCCCCTGCAAACCTGTGGGCTCCCCACACCCCACAGAGGCAAGCTGTCCAGCCCTGGCACTGGAGACCTGGGGAGGGGCCCTGCCCTCTTCCCAGCCACCTCTGTCCTTTCTCACTGCAGCCAGAACCAGGTGGAGCTCTGAGCTCCACAAAGCACTTTGAAATTCATAAAATGGAAATTTATTGAACAAGCCTTTGGAGAAGGGAAGTAATGAAAATCGCTATATAAATTACGAGGCCATTGGTATTATGCAGCTGCCGCTAATGCTGTTAGTCCCCAGAAGGGGACACAGAGCCTCCCCCAGCTCTACCTTCCTCTGCGGGCCTTCTGGAGCTCTGCTCCTGAGAGCCTGAGAGGAGCCCCAGGGAGTGAGAGGCCTTGGGGTCCCTGAGAGAAACCTCACTGGGAGGCCCTGGGAGGCCAGAGCCCCGCCCCCCCAGCCAGTCTCCATTTCTGTATCCCTGCAGTGGAGGTGTCAGCAACGCCTGTCCTACCCTGTGGTACCACGTTGGCTTAAGTCAGGCCATGTGTCCGTCGCTGTGATGATCCCTGCTGTGATTCCTCAATTTGAAGACTTCTATTAGTTCTTCCCAACCTTTTAATTCTGGAGCCATAATACATCTCTCTCACAGAGAGTGGAATGTAGCTTCCATTTTGCCCCTGATACGCTATCAGCTGCACTGTAACTTACAATCTGTGGCATTTTGGAACTGAAGAAAGCTTTTGTTATTATTACTATTATTGGTGTTGTTGTTGTTGTTTATTCTCATTGGTGTTTCACTGGCCTGGGTACCATTATCTATTCCTCACCATAGAAAGGGAGAAAAAGTCCCGGTAGGTGGGGAGATAAATTATGCCAGGCACCTGCTACGACCTTGAGGTTGCACACTGTCCGGAGTGGGCCCTGCTCTGGTTTGTCTGAAACCAAAGAATTAAGATTCTTCCTAGGATGCAAGGCCTTCAGTGCCCATCATGGGAAAGTCCCAGGTAAGCCACAGAGTGGGCTGATTGTCCTGTTGCTGTGCTGTGGCCCTTGTTTTTTGCCTCCACGCTAAGATTAGAGCTCCAGGAAGGTGTGACGGACTTGTGAAGGACAAGGGGCTTCCCTGCATCTCAGGGCCCCACCCACAAGGGATCCCTGAGGCAGCCATCAGATCTTATTTTGGATAACTGCGCACGCGCCCCGAGGCTTTGGGAGTGGCTTGGCGTCTTCTTATCTGGGGGCCCATTTCCAACAGGGTCAGTGGAACTAGCCAGAGTCACTCCTTGCCTTGCCTTGTTTTCATTCCTCTTGGGCTCTTGGCTCCCTCCAGGAAGTGGAAAGGGCACACATCCGAGAGACCCAAGATATAGATGGAAGAAACAAAGCCCTGAGCAGGCAGGGACCTTTGCACATGACAAATCCATGCCAGGCCCAGGAGGAAGTGGATGTAGGGCCATCAGGCCACTTCTTTAGCGCACAATGTGCTACCCAGCTGGTGGGGAATGGAAATGGGGGAGAGAGGGGAGGTGCTGATAGAGAATCCCCGGGGCCTGGATATTATCTGTGAATAGACATTCAAGTGGAGAGGGAACTGGGACTTAGGTGCTGCTCCAGACTTCTGATGCATGACTTTGGCCTAATCACATACCCTCTCTGTGCCCTCTCTTTCCCATCTGTGAAATAAAAGACTTGAGCTAATAAAGTGGTTCCTAAACCTATCTGCAAATCTGACCCATGGGGGGAAGTTGTTAAAATACAATTCCTAGGTCCCATCCCAGCCTCAGAGATGTGTTTTTAACCAGCTTCCCAGGTGGTTCTGACCCATTTCTTCTCTGAGTTGAAATTTGGGCCACTGAGCATGGTAGTCAGTAAGGAGGGGTGGGGAAGCCAGAAAGGGTGGTGGGGTATTGACCGAGGCATCTTTGGGAGCAGAGGAAGCATGGGACTTGCCTTGAGGATGGCTGAGCTTTTGTCTCTAAGCTCTATGACCTTGGGAAAATTACTTACCCTCTGTCTTCTCACCTATAAAAACTGGGGGTAATAATTCCCCAGAAGGACTGCTGAGAGGATTAAATTCCATGATCGATGCAAGAGTTTTCTGTTTGCTTCTCCAACCACACATCTCCAGTGTCAACCTGGCCTCTGTGGCTCATCCCCCTGCAGACAACATCTCTCTACCCTAGGATCTGGGGGTCAGAGGGGAGGTGACAGGCTGGGGCAGGTCCCGGGAGAGCCCAATATAAAGGAGAAGAAGAGGAACATTAGGGAGGCAGGGGAAGGGGGTGGAGGAGGCAGAGGGTCCTCTAGGGGCTGAAATATGGTTTCTTCTTTCCAGAATGTGCCTCTTAATCAACTTAATGGGTCTCAGGCTGAGTGGGGTCTTCAGATGGCAGGAGGGATGCAGGTGAGAGCTGAGGCTGCAGGCTCTGGTTCCTGGGCTGCTGTGAGCCAGGATTGCCTCCAACAGGACCTGGCAGAAGCCCCAAAGCTGGGCTTTGAGTTTCAGAGAATCCCTGTGGGGAACTGCCACCCTCTGACCCTAAACTTCTGATTTTGGACCTGATTTAAGAGTCACCCCAGGCAGGTGGTAGGAGCTGGAGAGCCTCTGGACTCATAGCTCTGGGGCTGGGCAGGAGAGATAGTTGGGGGAACCCTGCCTATGGGCAGGTGGGGCTCGTGGTCAAGGACACTCGCTGGTGGCTTTCCTTCAGATGCCATCAGTTGATGGGGTTGCAGAACGCTGGCAGGCAACAGCAATGATCCTCAAGATGACCAGTGCCAGCTTCCTGGGCTGAAGGCTTTTGTCCTGGGATGGGAAGGAGGGGGAGGGGGTGACTAGGTCCTCTCCACCCCTCTTCTTCCTCTGCCTTGGAGCTACTCATGAAGATGGCCCAGCGTAGTCAGTATCCTGGAGTCAGGTTCACTCATGTCACTCAGGGTGATGTCTCAGAAATTGGTTCTTTCTGAGCCTCAACTTTTCCATCTGTTAAATAGGATCCTGATGTTGCCCTCAGAGCAGTGAAGGAGAAATGGGATCAGATGGGTCAAGGGCCTGCTATAAGGCTGACATACGACAAAGAGGAATTGATGCTGGTCTCATTCTCTGGTCTTCAAGAGATGAAGAGGGGTTCATGGCTCAGTGGAGGAAGAGAGGGTTGGGTAGCAGGTAGCGTGTGGGGGTAGAGTTCAAGAAACTGGGGAGTGTTCCTGCACAGGATTGCTCTGAGGGCTCTCCTGGTTAAGTGTAGGAGCTAAGGAACACAAGGGAGATCACTTTGCATGTGCTTTACATGTCTTTTGCATATGGCAATAGTCCTCAAAGTCTGTTTTGAGGCATCCTTGACACAAACTGAGGTCTTATGCTGCCCTGTGCAGTATTTGTCACAGTTGGAAGGATGCCTGGGTCAACCCCATTAGGGTATGAAGGCCAAAGGGGTGGTGGGAGGGATTCTCCTCAAAGCCACACAGTGGATGAGAAGCAGGATGAGAAGGAAAATTAGGTGCCTGGTTTCTGGCCCTCCAGGCATTTAAAAAAAATTATACAACAGTGACTGTGATGATAAAAATAGTAATTCTAGTCAACACTTACCAAGCAGTTACTGTTTGCTGGGCACAGAGTAACACATTAGTCCACACCGCTGTTATTCCCATTTGACTCACGAGGGCTCCAAGAACAGAAAGTTTAGGTGACTTGTCCGGGTTGCAGAGCTGGATGTGGCCCAGCAGGGCTTTGAACCTGGGATGTGTGGCTCAAGCCCATGTTCTCTCCTTTACTACATCCTACACTGCAAGTTTACAAGGCACAAATCAAGGGTCGCGTCCTGCTCAGGGCCCCTTCCCCAACCTCCCTCCTTAAGATCCCCCAGCACTGACTGAGTAGGGATAGGAAGGAGGGGGGTCCGCATAGCAGGGGCTCCTTCCAGAGATGATTACAAGTTGATTACCTTGAGAACACTCTTTGTCTCCAGGGTGTCAAGGCCAGAACAACGAGGGAGACAATTGCTGCAGGAGTCACATTTGTTAATCTTGCATTCGTTAATTTATTTTATTTTCCATCCTCAGAATTAGGACAAGCCTCTTGAACTCAATATGCAAATGTATGCAAAGCAAGATGAACAGGCATCTTTAAAGCGAGGGCACTTCTTTTCTCTGTGCATTACAAAGATTGCAGTTCTCCCAGCCAGCGGGTACAGGGGTGTGGGAGGGGGACCTTCGTCACTTGCCACAGTGTGAATCTGTCCTCAGCTCTTCGGGTCCTTTTAGGGACCTTCTGCAGGAGGCAGTGCTGTCCTCATCCCCCTTTGACTCTGGGAGTCTGATGGGATTCAGAGGACAGACATACACGATCAGGATCCCACAGGAAGAAGGCGTAGACCTGGGACATGTTTGACCCCAAGTTCCATCCCACTTTCCTTGCCCTTGGCGGCACCACTACTTTCCCTGCCTGGCCCTTGTGCTGAGGAGTCGGAGCTAGGCCGTAGCCCTTGGAAGGTGGCCTATGATGAAAGACCCGAGTTTCCCACCCCACAGCAGCCTCCACCCTCCCTCACCTCCCCTGCAGTATCTTCCTGGGGGCTGGCCTCGGCCTCTAGAGCAGCAGATAGATGTGTGGATCTTGAAGACCTCATTATCCTTATCTCTGTCTGCAAAGAGAGGACCGAGGTGTTGCTTGCCTGTATTTTGAGATGCCTGGATCAGGGTCCTTAGCCTAACTGCTAGAAAAGCCTCTCTGGGCTCCCTAGGAAGCGTAACTTGACAAAATTCCCAACAAGTCTGTCACTTGTTAGGGAGAAGGGGAGGGGGGGAGAGAGGGGACTAGAAAGAAAAGAAGGGAGAGAGAGAGGTCAGCCACAGGAATAACAAGGAGGACTCCTCTTCTTTCCTCCCCTCCCTCCTGCTCTCGTTTCCCTTCTTTCTCTCTGCCAGGGCCCTGTGTTTCAAAATGACTTCCTGAGGAACCAGGACAGAGCAGCAGAAAGGACTTAGGAGCCAGAGTGGGGCAGGCCAGGTAGAGGGGAGACCTGAGAGCCACTGGGCATGAGGATTGGGACATGGGGAGGGTGGGGTGGGACCCCTGGGAAGACGGGGAGGAAGCAGAGAATTTGGGGGCGCTTGAGGAGGAGCCTATTGGACTGAAAAGGGAATGCTATTTTGAAAAGATGGTGAGGGTGAGGGACTGAGGACATATTTCAACATTCTTTAGACCTATTGCCAATGGGTTTGTGCAGAATCTGAGCCCTGAGATTAAACCACCATGCAGCCCATGGTCTTGTCTTCCTTCCCATCTTTGGCTAAAGTCCCTCCTTGTACTTATAGATCTGGGACCCAGGAGGATCCAGGGCCAGAAGGTCATATTACATCTTTCCAGTTTTGCACCTGCTTTCTGCACAGGTGCTGGGTGCTGGATGCTGTGAGCCTGGTGCTTGGGGAAATATGCCCAGGCAGAAAGCTGGGCTGCAGCCTGGTGTGGGGGAGAGGTGCCCACCATCTGTTCCATGGGGAAGCAGATAGCGTTGGCACAGCCAAGTCAAACAGCCTGGATGCAGACAGGTTCCCTGGGAATCCCCGAGACAGCAAGCAGGCGGCTTCTCGGTGAACAGTCTGGGCATCCGAGGTAGTGGAGCCACCCGCAGTCCCGCCCTAAGCCTCAGCTGGCTCTCCCCAGGGGAAGCAGGTGCCGCCAGGCTACCATTTCCACGACATGTTCCCTCTAATCTCCTTCCCTTCCTCCACGGACTCATTTACCTGCTTCAGGTTTTATTGGGGAAGAGTGGGAGGGAGCTTAAAAGATAAATTAAAAATTTAGAGATAAATAAATAAGGGAGCAGGCCACTCTTTTCCTCTTTAATTTTTTAAAGGAAAAATTAATTTTCCCTTGCCTAAGTACCTGTCGCCTTAAATTAATGTCTCTGAGAGCAAAAATGACAGAGAAGTTGGGTCATTAGGCAAATTTTAATTAGAGGCTCAGATGTCCTTTACTAATAAGATGTTACATATATTTCATTCTGTTCTTGCCTCCCCTACTGTCAGGACATCCTTGCAATGCAAGCAGAGGCCCGTGGGGAGCCACAGACATGGGGGCTCATGGACAGGGGGACTGAACAAGGGAGGAAGATGGGAGGTGTTTTTATTTTTCCCACGCAGGGGACTGGAACAGGGCAAGGGGGAGGGGAGGTGGTAGGGAAAGACATTTCTGCTCGTCCCCCAGGAAGAGGCCCATCCTGGGACCTGAGCCAGCCTCTTCTCTCTGTAGTAGTATCCCTACTCCTGCCAAAGTGAGCCCTTGAATCCCCTAAGGTTGTGTGTGAGCATGTGTTAACATGTGTGGGAGCGTGCATGCAGAGAGATAGTATAGTAGAGGTAACAGAGCGGTTATAGGGTTGGATTCTGAGCCAGCCTACTCAAAATCCACATCAGGCTCAAATTATGTGTCCTTGGGCACTTCTCTTCCCCTGCCTCAGTTGCCTGACCTGTATGACAGAGCTGATGGGTTCCTAATTCCTACACATGTTGAAAGTGTTCCACCTGACTGAACACGAGGAAAGCCCTTATGATGGGGCCTGAAACAGTGCCGAGAGACTTGGGGGTGGGGCTGGGGCTCTGAATGTCCACCCTGGCCAAGGCCACAGTACCCCCTGGGAGACTGGGCATGGAAAAGGGGCCTGCGTGGATTTTACCTGCTTGCATTACTCACAGGCAGTGCCAAGAAGCACGTCTGGCTGACTGTTCTGAAGCATATGCACCTATCTGTGTGACGTGGTGGGGAGAGAGCTGGGAAGAGCCTCCTCCTGTATCCCTCAGAGACCTCCTCTTTGCTTTCCTCAGTCAGGTCCCTCTCTCATCTGTGGGTGACCATCATTTCACTCAGGCCTCTGCAAGCCATTCTTGCACAGTACAGAGCTCAGTGGCTGCTCCAATGCCCTAGAGGTCAGGGCCAGTGACAGATCCAAGATTGAACATATTCTGCACATCTCTCTTGCTATCTAGTGATGCTCAGGATCAATGCCAAGACATGATCCAGCAGGAACTTCTCCTTCTTTGTTGTGGGCACCCAGGCCGAGGCACTATTGGGTCCCTCCTGGGAGAATGATTTTAGTTTCTGGGTAGTAAATTCCTCCTGAGACCACTCAGCATGAGGCAGGAGAACCAACTCACTGTGATTTCCACTGTGGGTGACACTTGGAGAATCAAATGGAGAGGAGGAAAACTTGACAGGGTTTGAATAAGTGTGTGTGTGTGTGTGTGTGTGTGTGTGTGTGTGTGTATAGAATCATGCATATTAAGCAACTACTAGGCACTACATACAACACTTGAAGTATCTTGACCCATTTCATCTATTAACAAACCAGGACATGCTATCATTATTCATTTATGCAGATGGGAGCACTGAGGTTGGGTAATTTACTTAAGGTCACATAGATGATAAGTTGGCATTCAAATCCAGGTCTGTGTGAGTGTTAGGTGTTTGTAGATAAGTGTGTGGGCTAGTGACCTGGCCCTGGCCAGCAGTAGGTGTCCAACCCTCCTCCCACCCCTGTTCCCAGGCAGTGAATTGAAAGAGCCTAGGCGACTTCTGTAAAGATCAAGTTTCTAAGGTTCCCTGGAGCAGAGAAATAATGTAGGGTGCTGAGTGGCTGGTTTGGGGAAGGCAGGGCTGATTTGAAGCTGCCATTCACCCTGACTCATTGGCCCCAAGTTTATCTTTGGGGCACGAGGTATAAGCCGAGGGCAGAGCCATTCGTGGGGCCATTATTCACCAAGGCAACACCCTGGCAGCTGCCATGTGTTCACTGGCTGGACTCAGTTTTCTATGGGAAGGAATGGAAATTACACTCATTTTCTAGGAACAAAGAGGCCAGCATGCACCGACCTTGCCTCCTTCCTCCCACCTCTGCTCTGCTCCCTACCTCTGCTTGGTCATGTAGGGACTTTTATACCCCTTAGAGATGGTGAAAAGACAAAAAAGAGTACAGCAACGAGGCAGGGACCTCAAAGAGGACTCAACAATCATTGTCCTCTGACATTCACTCTGCATAGAAGGTGCCTGTGTACACTGGTGGTGGCAGGAAAAGTGAGGACTGAGATGTGCAGGCTGCTGGGAAAATAAGGAACTGGAGAGGGTCAAGGAGCTGGGACTAGAAGAAATGCAGAGGAAATCCAGACTGGGAAAACAGAACACAGTCGTTTGATCATCTATCTATGAAGCACTCCCACACATGGAATCTCATTAAATTCTCCTATTTTAAACATGAAGGAAAGAAGCCTAGAAAGGCTAAGTGACTTGGTCAAGAACACAGAGCATTTCAGATTGCAGAATGAAAATTTGTTCACCAATGCCTTCTGATTCCAGAGCCCATTTCACTCTGCTATAGTGGTACTGTCCTGACCAGGAGTTGGCAGTTCTGAATTTCATAGATGGGTTTTGCTGGTGTATTTATTATTTTGTGACTCCCTCAGTCCTAGTTACTTTCTCATCGCTGAGATAAAATACCTGACACTCAAGGTTAAAGGAAGAAAGGTTTATTTTAGATCACAGTTAATAGAAGTTTCAGTCTATAGTCAGCTGGCTCCAAGGCAGGGTGGTATGGCAAAGGAGAAACCGTTCATTGTGGGACAATCAGGAAGCCGCAAGAGCAAGCAGCATGTCTTCCTTTTCCTTTTATTCTATCCAGGCTGTAAGGCTTTTGGCTGGTGCTACCCACACCCAGGGTGGGACTTCTGTTGTTCACACCCAGGTCTATGTGAAAGCAATTTAGTTACCGCACATGCTTAATCCCAGCATCATACACCCTTATTCAGCATCACATATCCTTATTCAGTATCACATACCCATGATCCAGCCACCTCCCAAAAGCCCCAGCTATGAACACACGAGGCTTTGGGGGGGGGTAACATCTAAATATAAGACATAACACTCTCTAAGCCTATCCATAACCATCTATAGCATAAGCAGATCAACTGGGCAATTTCCAAAGCCCCATTTAGTGCTGCTTTTCTATATACTTCATGTGAATTTGGGGGCTTCCCCCAAGCCTACACAAAATTGGGAAGCCTGAACGTCTTGGAAGGATGTCAGAACCTTTGTCATTGGAGAACCAGAGTGGAACCTTTTTACCCTGCAAGATCTCACTGAACCACCTCCAGGCACCTGGAATCCTTTGGCTATTGCTTCAAGCTTTGCAGACATATGGCTGCCACAGGACAGGAGTAAAGAGGGAACCCAAAATTAGGTATCAAGAAGGCTGTAAAACTAGAACAATTTCTCTGGGGCAGAGCAATTCCTCTGTCCCCTCCCCCAAGCCACAGAGCTCAATTATCAGGTTTGCACCAAGATTCTCAGACTTTCCTTCCACTGGACACACTGAATAATGGAAGTTTCTGGGACTGGAATGAGGAGCGAGGGAGGCAGGATGTGAACTTGTAAAAATGGAGTGAGACAGACTGCAGACTCCTGGGTGCTGCACTCTCTTCACACTTGTAGAAAGGTGTCTGGTTCCTGAAAGGACTTCTGGCCTAGCTATAATTTTATTACAACTACTCCATTCCTTTGAGTGGTCATCCTAAGCATTGTGGAGCAAGAGAAATAGACAGGGGTCTGCATTCAGGAAGAGACCCAGTTCTCATCTTGTGGGAAGAATGAGGGAATATTGCTCCCAGTATGGGAGGAGCACCCAACCTGGCAGGATATTTGGGTACCTTCCTCAGGGAGCTCTTGGACTCATGAGGAAGGTATTATCCTTATTTTATTGGAGAAAGAAGTGGTTAGTTAGAAGGAGTTAGGGGAGCTGAAGAGGAAATTATAAAGTTCAGATGCAGAAAGATGACTGGAAAAGAACATTTAACTGTGCTGGAGGGAGGAGGAAGGTCCGTATCTGAGGTGGTTTTTTTTGGAGAGAGCTGGGTCTCCCTGTACACTCTCAGAGAGCCCGGTAACAGAGGAGATCCAAAGTGGAGAGGTGTGTGTGTGTGTGTGTGTGTGTGTGTGTGTGTATGTGTGTTTGTGTGTGTGTGTGTGTGTGTGTGTGTGTGCAATCCTGCTCCCAGAACAAGAGCTCTGTTAGTCAGCTCTCTGTCCTTGTGAACACATGCCCAACATAAATGAATTTAAAAGATAAAAAAATTTATTTTGGTTGATGGTTTCCATCCATAGTTGGTTGGCTCCAAGGCAGAAACATCCTAGGGGAAAGAAATGGGGGAGCAGAGCTGTTCAAGTTATGGTGGGATGCAAAGAGAAGGGGCAGGTCTAGAGAGAGGGAGGAGCCGGTGACAAGTATAGCCTTCCAGGTCACACCTCCAGTGACCTACTTCCTTCCCCAGGCCCCATCTCCTAATATTACATTCAGCTATAAATTCACCAGTAGGTTAATCCATCGATGAGTTGATAGCTCTGTGATCCAATCACCTTCCAGAAGTCTCACCTCTGAACACATGATCTTGTGGGCGTACCCCTTTGGGTCCAAACCATAACAAGCACTTACTTTGTGAATTTGCTCCACAGAGAATATACCAAGGAAACTGCAGAAAAAAAGATTCTCTTGTGCTGTTCTTTGTCTTCTGAGGCAGGGAAGCTCAAGTTGGGAACAAACAGATCAGTATCATCTCTCTCTAACAAGATGAGCTTGTTAGACTTTGTAGTCTTAGATGAGTTCAAAGAAAATGGGCTGGGAGTCCTGCAGACTGACCCAGTCACTCTGTGACTTCCAGAGTCCTTTCTTTTCTCTGGGCTTCAGTTTCCCCATCTGTAAAATGATCAATCGGATTTAGAAAAAAATCCCTCAGGTCTTTTCTAGTCCTCACCATTATTGTTTTTGTTTTCTTTTTATTCTGTTTAATTGATTTTTCCCTCCTACCCTTGGATTTGGGAGCTACCCATGGTTGTGGAGAGCATGGGGCTAATGGGAAACGTCCATCTTAGATCTGGTCCAGTTGCAGTCATACTATTTTCCATTTGTCAGTTGTCAATTTCTTAATTTTAATTTTCTCATGTAGAGTTGAAACATGGAAATTTCATCCATGTATGGTGTGAAACACGATGTCTTGAAGTTTTGTAAATGCATGTGGCAAGTACTTTGAGTGGAGCTGTGTGTCACAAAGTCAAGACGCAAGACTCAGCCTTCCAAGGGGTTTGTGCAAGCCAGGAGGCCGTGTACCTATAACACGGACAGGAATAATGGAGTCTAGAGGACATTTCTTCATCCCTCTCTCTTTATAGCAATGCCCATCCCTGAGTCGCACTGGTCAGGACTGCTATGGATGCCCATTTTCCCAAATTTTCATGTATATATGGCAGAGGAAGTCATGCAGAGGACCTGTGGAAAACTGGAAGACAAGGACAATGTTTTTCACTTAAAATATCTTCCTTGCGCCTCACGGGATGCGTGTGTGTGGCCTACTTCCTTCAGGCACAGTGGTCCTTTTGAAAATAACTGCTCAAACTGGGCATAGTGGCGCATGACTGTACTTCCAGCACTCAGAGTGGCTGAGGAAGGGGGGACTGCAAGTTTGAACCCAGCCTGAGCAATTTAGTGACTTAGTCAGATTTTGTCTCAAATAAAAAATAAAAAGGGGATGGGGGTATAGCTCAGTGTAAAAGCCCTAAGTCAAATCTCCAGCACACACGTATGCACACACACCCCCACACAAAAATTGCTCTCATAACCTTAAAATTTCCCCCAGAAATACTAAGAGCATGGAAATTGGTCTGAATAGAGCCCCATTTTTCTTCAGTCCTGGATTTAGAGCAGGGAGCATTGAGCTTCAGTAATATGGAGTTCAGGTGGTCTTTGTCTTCTTGAATTTTTGAGGCGGTGGTGAAAGTGTCTTCATATACCTGGGAAGAGCGAGGCACAGAAGGGAGGGAAGGAGAGAACCCATCACCCACTGAGTTTGCACCATGCTTTTGGTGGATTCCATATATATATTATTTTAAAGAGAAAAGAGAACAAAATAACGACAACAAAGATAAACACATTGCATTTAACCTTCCTAAGAGCCCTGGTAAGACACACAGCCTACTCTGTTTGCTGCTATGATATACTACTACAGACTGGGTAATTTATAAAGATCATAAATTTATTTCCAAATAAAGAAATGGAGGCTGGGAAATCCAGGATTCACATGGCACTGGGGAGGCTCATTATCTGGTGAGTGTCTGATCCTTGCTTCCAAGATTTTGTGGTGAACTGAATGCTATGTCACCTAGAGGGGAAAAAAGCATTGCACCCTCACATTGTGGAAAGTGTAGGGCAGAAAGAAGCAGACTCTGTCCAACAAGACCCTTTATGAAGGCAGTAATTCAGGGAGGATGGTTCAGCCCTTATGACCTAAACGATCCGCAGCCCAACATAATAGCATTGGGGATTATGTTTCCAACACATGAATTTTTAGAGAGACCCAAAATACTCAAATAATAGCGCATAATACTTCTTATTATCATCCACTTTTCCAGATATGGAAATAGGGGCAGAAAGATTAATTACCTGACCCAAACTCACCATCTAGCTAGTGGAAGATTATAGTTTTCCCATCCATGAACAATATTTCTTTCTCTCCAAAATTAATTCAGACCCAGGGATAGGAACAGAAATGGGCCTAAAAGAATCTTTTATTGAGCTATTCTGAATTGCCCTGCAATTATTGCCCATCTTTTCCTATCTGTAGCCCAAGTCTTGCTTGTAGTAAGTAAAATACCAGTTTTTCTCTTGGGATAAGTCAATCCCTCGTCCTTCTCTGAGAAAAGAGCTGGGGTGGGGTTTCTTTCTCCTTATCTTTGCCCTTTAGATCTCAAATGTGTCTCTTGGGAGAATTTTTTGTCACACTAAGTGACTTTTTAAAATTGGAAATGTTCAAACAATGTGCTCTGCTCCACAAGGGTCGTTTGGTGGCTCCCCAGAATAGTAAATCTGCAGGTGGGGAGGCATCCTGCTGGGACCCCCTGTACGCCTCCAATAGCTCCTGCTGACGCCGTCCCCGCTACACCTCTCACCTCTACACTGTGTTCAGGGCTTATGTCAATAGCAATGGGGTGTTGGACAAGGAGCACCCAAAATGCCCAAAGGAAAATACTTTTCCTGTAAATGTTGGAAATGTGATAGAATTACCAACATTATTTGAAACCAACTGCATCAATTCTGAAATATAGTTGTTTTATGCCGCAGTTCTGTAAAAAATTACTCAAATGTCATCACAAGAGGAAATAAAAGCAAAAGAAATTTATAGGGAGCCGTTAGAATCCTGGGGTGGGAAGAAACAACTGAGTTTGCAAGCATAAGTCAGCACCACGGACAGCGACAGCATCTGCTACCCTCCCCCAATCCTCTGGCTCCCTATTAAAGATGCTATGCCTAAGGCTGGGGTCAGATCTTGCAATTGGCAATCTTCCGTCTCCTGACCTGTTTATCTGACCCTGCCTTCCCTCTGCCTCAGTTTGGGCATCTCCTAGGGTCATGAACAGCTGGCACTGCCCTGGCACATTTGCATGAGGAACTTTGGGCTTTCAAAGCTTAGGCCTCCGACACAGAGGGCATCTGGGCTGCTAACGCTTCCTCCCCATCGGGTAGGTGACCTTCTTTATTGGGAGAGGAGCAGGTGGGTTGGCTTGGCTGTAGCTAGGATTTTTGCTGTGACAGGTGGCCTAGAGTCATTGGGTAGGAACCCTCTCTCTTCCCCACCTCCCCTTACTCTGCTCTGGCTGCAGAGTAGAAAGAGAAAACAAATTAAAACTAAGGTTTATTATGAAATTAGGGTCATTAAACCACAGGCTACAGCAACGCCACAGCTATAGTTATAAACCTGGAGCCCATTCAATCATAGCATAGGTGCTGTTACACATTAAGTAGAACATTTATGTACAGGTAAGAGAGAATATCTCCTGCTCTTATGTTTGTGGCAATAACTGGTCTTTTATGGAAGTTTTGTGGCTGCTTAATTATAGGTAAATGGAGAAAGAGGCCTGGGATGGAGAAGGTCAGTGTACATAAAACTGTAGCTGAGGTTGAATTTCATGACCAAGGAAGAAAGCCAATTTATCCATGCTTCTGCCTCCAAGAAGGAAGAGTTCTATGTTTAGGTAATATTGGGGATACCTGCTTAGGGATTTAGAAGGTGGTATTTTAAAATGTTCTTTTGGATTCTCCTCCCCTATTCCTTTGAAATCTTGATTCAGTGAGCTATGGTCATTGTCAGTACTCAGAACTCAGCCTTACATCTAGTCTTTGAGTGTAGGCTCCTCCCTTATGATGGTGGCTTCTAAAACCTCCCCAGATCTGTCCAGGTCATAAGGCAGAGGTTGATTTATGGGGTCGGGCTTTTGCTGCTCCCTCTATCCTGCAAAAGCCAAGGAAGTGCCACTATAGCCGGCCAGGAATTTCCCTAACAACTAATGACAATTCATATATGTAAATTTCAACAAACGCTCACTCAACAAAATTTTTCTGAGCACCTATGGCATGCTAAGCTCTGGACAGAAGGAATGAAAAGTGAATTAGACACCATCCTTTCCCTAAAGAACTTCCAGTCTGTGAAGGTAACAAGTAAGTTGTAACATAATGGAGCAGATATAACAATGACACCACTATTTCATTGTCTGGTGGCTAATTAATATATTAACTATGGCTAACACGCTTTAGAAACTGGGAAGGACTCATTTCCCCCCAAGGGGGCTTAGTAGATTACACATATCAAAACCTCTTTTATGAAGGGAGACTGTCCATGATTCCATGTTAGAGGGTCAGGTAAATTCGTACTTATATCTCAATTTTAATAGCCCACTTTGCCATCTCTATCTCCATTTCTAGCTTTCTGAGTTCTAAGCTAACTAATTCTTTTCTAAATTTACAATAGTCATCCACTACCCGATTTCCAAGAGTCTTCTAGGAAGTAAACACCCTTGGTCCTGTATTCCCCTTAACCACAGTAATCTGATGACATATAATGGATTGACTGCAGTTTGGTTTTATTTGTGACTCAGGGCTATCTGTCGTTGCCTTTCACACCTCTATGTCCCATTATCCATTTAATTGAGAATTAGCCATTTGTGCAAGGAATAAAAGTATCCTGGGCGGACTTGAGGATCCTTTGCTGAAGGACCTCAGGCATATCCCTGAAGGAAGCAGTATCTGATAGGGGCTTTGAAAGAGGCAGAGATATGCAATTAGCTCAGTTTCACCATAGGGATGAGACGGTGGGGGTGAGGTACATTATGTAGTTGATTCTAGCTCTATTGTGGTTATTCTGGGGAGGCTCCTAGTCAGGTAAAAGAGGATTTAGCATCCTTCTACTGTCAGAAAGAACTGCAATGCAGTCTTCTTTGCAAGGCACCTCTTGTTTTGCTTTCCAGAGGCAGGAAATGCTGTCTTCTTCCCACCATCCTCCATAGCTGTAAAATGATTCATTTTGCCAATCTGTACTGGGAGGAATTGTCTTAATATGTTCACAGAACTTAATGGAGCTTTTTCTTCAGGTTTCACAAAGCCCTGTGGTATGAGTAGATTGGAAAGCATTGTTAGTTTCACTGTATAAAGCACTTGTAAATATTCAGACAGACTGGCTTGCCCAGTGTTTGCTTTAGGTGGCAAAGGTGAGACAAGAACCTGGGTCTCCTGACTCTAAGACAAGACCATTTGGTGCTGTCTCAGCTGAACCAGAATTT
The DNA here is from genome assembly GCA_004027595.1 of Dinomys branickii. Classification (NCBI taxonomy): domain Eukaryota; kingdom Metazoa; phylum Chordata; class Mammalia; order Rodentia; family Dinomyidae; genus Dinomys; species Dinomys branickii. Next base: position 53,451 of record PVLD010011315.1, read on the forward strand.
TTATTGTGGCATTGTAACAGGGACTAGGAGGCTGGACCCACAGACATCCAGTGGATAGCAGCTGGATAAAGAACGGCATCACTGTCTCCATTTTGTGTTTCCTAGATCACCTTAAACCTTTGGGTCAGGTTCCTGCTCATCTCTGCAATAGGCATGTCAATAAACTTAAAGACAAAATATATTACCCCTAAATATATCTAGCCTATCTCATCTTTCTTCAAGACTGAGAACATCAGGATAAGAGTGACTAAAACCATTTTCAGGATTTGCAGAGACATCTAATTGCCAATATTGGCAATTTTCTGTTAAGACACCTCCTGGAACAAAGCTAAGATGTCTTAAGCCATTCATTGTCCTAAACCTGCAGCCACGTCAGATTTCAAGGAAAAAAGCCTCACAGGCCACCCCATGATGGAGTCACCCAGACCCAAGCTGGAGCAGTTACTCCAGAGATGGGAACCTAGGAAATCTCCTCCATGAGAGGTCTCTCAGGACCTCACAGAACCAGTCCTGAGATTTCAATCGATAAGAGTATGACTTCCTAGAATTATCTGTACTGCCAGTTATGCAAGTCTTCAATCCTTTCTTTCACTTATCTATAAAACCACAAAGCTTCTGTCAGTCCCTCAAAGGCCTTGAATCTCTTTGTTTGTCCTCCTAGCATGGCCATGTGGATAAAACCTCCTTTCTCGCCTTTCACCAATAACCATATCCTTGATCGGCTTTATCGATGAGTGACCAAGTCTGCTCTGTTGGGACTTCTCAAGCTGGGGCTTTTACCCCAAAACTCTGGTAACAGCATGTGACTCATTTATTTTCTTGGTCTTTGGGCGGATACATGGGGGACAACTCTCTGTGCTTTGAAGGCTGGGTTTCAAATATATATATTCATATATTCAAATACACATTCATACATATTCACACACATATATGTGCATACCTGTATAGAAGAATATATGTGCTTCAAGTGTATATATTTAACTCATGAGTTATAAGTTAGATGTTGCTATTATCCCCACTTCACAGGGATATTAGTCAACTTAACCAAAATTCCACAGGTCACGTGGCCTGGCTGTAACAAAGAGCCTCTTCTTGATCTAGTTTTAGCCAGACCCTTCTAAATCCTTTCCTCAACTAGACTCGGACATCTGGACCTTTGCGTTCCATCTCACCGTTACCCAGTTTTAGGAAGAATCATCTCTGGTTGGTGTAGCCTGAGCCCTCCATCTTCAATATTTGATCAAATACCTTGTCCTTTATTATCCTGCAGGTGGGGGACGTCTGACAGTCTCATCCTCAGTAGAAGTCGGTTAGAACCCTTCTTTCCTCCTGTCATTTCCTCTGAGGAATTTCCCACCCACAAGCATCCGCTCCTTTCCCCTAAATCCAACTTTCTGATGTTGTATTCAGTGTTGAGCCCAGTCTCTCTCTTCTATTGCAAAACTCCATCTCAATAGACCCTGTGCCAACTGAGATCATCCTGAGTAGTTTGCCTTCTCGATTCAACTAATGTCAGGACTATTTCCTTTAACAGCTCCATGCCCATGTTCTTGTCTGTCCTGTGGAAAGAGCACTGGAAACTCAGGTTCAAGTCTTAGTCTTCATTCTGCATTACTTGCAATGTGACTTTGGATGAGTCATGTCATACCTCCGGGACTCAGTTTCCTTCAATGATAAATAATAATAACTCATATTTATATGGTGCTTTGCAGTTTACAAAGTGCTTTGTCAGGCACCATCTCATTTGGTGCTCATGACTCTCAGTCAAAAAAATGACAGTCTTGATTTTACACATGAAGACACTTAGGGTTTCAGGATTTGGTCAAGGTCATATAACCAGTATGTGCTGGCATAAGACCTGGACCCAGGTCTTTGTGTTCTTTTGTCTTGGAATATGCAGATCCTGGACTAGAGCCTTTCCAAGGGTCCTGCTAGTTCTAATCCTCTCTGTGTTGGGAAATCCATAATCTAGGGCAATAGGGAGCTTTTACGTTGAGGCCACACTAATCTGGTGCAGACAGCAGCATCTCCGCATGTACTGTTCAGCTGGGCACAGGAAAGTGTCCTTTGTGACCCCCCACCTCTCCTAAGGCTCCTTTGAGCCCACACAGACCACGCCTCCAACAGAAGCTAGATTTGGAAAACAGCCGGGAAAGGGCCCCTTGTCCTTGTCCTCTGCCGGCTGCACAGTCCTGGTCCCTTGCTTTCCCATCTCTTCCAGGTACCAACCCTGGGGACGGCCAGAAGCATCTCTGAGCTTAGGTTCTGCCTCCAGGGAGGCAAAGGGAGAAAGGGCAAAAATATAAAAATAAAGATGATGCAAAAGAAATTACCCTGCATGTTTCTCCCATCTCCCTCATCTCCCCGTGTAAATTACCCTATTATTCTGCTCCCTTAGGACTCCTGATCGTACTTATTTCTTCTTTTGAGCTAAAGTCATTCATGCAGTAAATTAGTTCTTTGCTTCAAAATAGCTCTGATTGTAGCAGTTGCTGCCACCACCAGCAGCAACACCATGTCCCCCGGACAGTTTCTGAAAAAATGAGGATGAGAGAAAGAAAGAAAGGCAAAAACCTTCAACAGTTCTCCCTTCCTCCCACTCCATTCACATGCACAGAGACATAGGGTGCCCATTTCCTGGGAAATGATTTCTTCGAAAGGCAAATGCTTGCGGAGAGGGAATGCAGATAAAGTCCTAACGTAGAAAGAACTCAGGATAGGAGAGAGAGTCAGTCACCAGGGCCATGGGCCAGCACTACGTTCTCATGTCTCCAAAACCAAGCCTTGAAGGGAGTGGTGTGCATGCCTATAATCCCAGAGACTTGGGAGGCTGAGGCAAGAAGATCCACAATTCGAGCCCAGCTGTGGCAACTTATTGGGATCCTGTCTTAAAATTAAACAAACAAACAAAAGGTGGGGGATATATTTCAGTGGAAAGTTCAATCCCCAGTACAACACACACACACACACACACACACACACACACACACACACGCACACAGGTTAAGAACCCACTTTTTGGCTGTGAGACATTGAGCAAATGTCTGAAGGATCCTAAATCTGTAAAGTTCCTCAGGTATCTCAAACACATACCTCACTCTAAAGACTCATATATTCAGGTGCTTACTCAGCTTCACGTCTTAGACAGCAAATAGAAAAACCAAACTTAAAATGTTCCTCTTGATGTTTCCCTTTTCAAACATGTTTCTGGCATGGTCTTTGAAGTATAAATTTAAGTCCATCCACCTTTACTCAGGCTGAAATTCTTGGTGTCATTCTCGACTCCTCCCCCTCTCTCACTATTGCCTTCATTTACAAACCACGCCTCCTTGCCACACCCACTTCTGTGTCCTGACTTCAGCCACTGTCAGCTCTCACCTGGGAAGCTCAATGGCCTTCTCACTGGTTTCCAGACTTTTTTGTGTGTCTCCAAAGTTACTTTTTAAAAGCAAAAGTCAGCTCACATCTTGCCTCATCAAAAGCTTCTAGTGGCTTTCCATCTTCTTTGAATAAAAGCGAAGGAGGTAAACAACCTACACCTATTCCCCAGTGTGACTATGGTTACTTACTTCGCAAGTGTTACCTGCTAGTAGTTGTTTACCTTTCTGTAATTGTGCTGGTCTTCTGTTCACATTGCAGAATAACTCATATGTCTTCTGGGTGTGTGTGTGTGTGTGTGTGTGTGTGTGGTTTGGGAGGTCATGGGAATGGGATGAAAGAGGAGTGGTTCTAAGAAAAGATGAGTTCCCTTGGCAGTAAAGTCCTCACCAATTCTTCAGTATCTCCATGGTGACGGGTGTGCACCAAAATCCTTCTCTCAAGGACCGATGTTGTCTCAGCTGTTTCCTGTCCACTCTTTATGGTACCTTTTCTTCTTAATAATCCATAGCTGTGGATCTCAGATTTTAGCTGAAGAATAATTGGAAGAGGTTGTTTAAAATGCAGATGGCAGGGTCCTACTCCCAGAGATCCCAATTCAGTAGAATAGTGGTGTTTTTCATAAGTGGCCAAAGTGAGTTTGAGGTGCAAGACCAGAAGATCATACCTTTGCTTGGAGTATTTTAAAGAGCTTTTTAAAAAAGTGCTTCAAAACGTTGCATTTTTATTTATCTTAAAAAGGAAGATTTGGATATAAAATATTCATATATCAATAAAAAGCACAATAAAAATTGACCAGTATAGATCTATGACCAGTATATACATTTAGATTTATTGTTAAACATGTCTGGGTGGTGTCCTAGATTAGGAATTTTGAGTAGAATAGAAGCCCATCTAGGAAGGTGAGAACTGAAGGTTAACTTCTCCAGCACCCCAAAGACAGAGATGAACACCTGTCCATTATGGACTCCCACCCAGAGATTAGGCTCTGTTATTCACTCAAACAGAGGCTTTCTCAACTTCCAAAATCTCAGGTGCCTAGAAATATTGAATTTCTCTGCTTCAAAGATCCATAAGAAATTCCTATTGTTGTCCAGTCTTTTTCTCTCGGTTATTATAATAGTTACTATCCCAACAAACAATGTTTTTATTTAGCTACATATGTACCAGTTTTGTTAATAACCTTCCCTTGTGCATCTGAGGTCATTTTCCTTTTTCTGGAAGTTGATCTTCGGTAAATTCGTTTGGTGGGATTCTATTATTGGTGAATTCTCTCAGATTTTGATTCTCTGTAAGTATATTTATTTTGCTTTTATTCTTGAAAGGCAGTTTTTCATGGTACACATTTCTAGAGTGATGGTTATTTTTCCTAGCACTCTGAAGACAGTGCACTGTCTTATGGTTTCTGTTTTTATTTGAGAAGTTTCCTGTCTACTTCTAGCTCCCTTATGTGTGACCTAAAATTTCTGTCTCTTGTAGAATTTCTTTAGGCATGGTGTCCTGTGGTGTCATAAGAATACATATAAACATCCTGGAATTTCACAAAATTGTGTATAAATGTAGATTTCTAAAAAAATCCATATATGTAGATCTTGCTATATATATACATATATATGCCTCTCTACCCATTCATATCTTCCTATATATTTAGATGCATCTCTTCTATCACTTATAGAACAAACTCATTCATTTTTATTCATATATTTCCTTTCTTTGATTTTCTGTGTTTTTCTCAATCTGGGTTGGTGATTAGATGCATGATCGATCTTGTGATCCATATATCTCCATCTCTCTTTTATTATTTTGCAGCATCTTACCTCTGAACAATTTTCTCAGCTTGATTTTTCAGCCAATTAAATTCTATCTTCAGCTATATCCATTTACTGTATCCCCTTCATTTCTATGAGTACTATTTGGATGCTTACAGGTATTTTTTTAAACTTCCTTGCCAATTTTTTCTGACTTTCAATTTCTTTTAAAGCTTTATACGAATTTTACTTTTGTAAACTATATATATATATATATATATATATATATATATATATATATATATGCTTGCTTTTATGGAGTTTATATTCTAATGTATTAGTCCAGTGCCTGAAGTCTTTGAGAACCTGAATCTGTTGTTGGTTTCTTCTGCTACTTCTTACTTCTAGGAGTTTATTTCGCCATACATTTATAGATTTTGGTTGGGAGTTCATGATGGCTGCACATAATCTATGAGGATGCAAAGGGTCTTAAATGAGAGATGCTGTCCTCCAGAGAAGACTTACATTTGCTTCTCCAGGAGCCAGAGGACTATTGTTGGAACCAGTTTCTCCTTTTTGAGAACCCAAGGAGAAGTCTTGGCCCCATTTTTTCACCTTACTAATGCTCCAAGGTTTAATATCCCCACCAGTTGAATCACTGATAATAGCATCTGTCCACAGGAACACCTGCCTTCATTTTCTTTTCACTGTGGTAAAATACTGTAATTGTGATGAAATTTAAAATATTCAGTTCCAGCTATTTGAAGTGTACAAGACAAAGGTATTATCTTTAATTGCACTCACATCACATCACTTTTTTTGAGAAAGAGTCTGCTGTGTGGTTCAGGTTGGCCTTGAACTCACTATGTAGCCTAGGCTGGCCTTGAACTCATGATGATCCACCTGCCTCAGGTTCCCAAGGTCTGGGATTACAGGCATGCACCACCACACCCAGCCAATACTATACAACTTTCATTAGTTATTTTCAAAACATTTTCATCATCTGAAACAGAAACTCCATAAACATTAAGCAATAATGCGTCCTTCTCTTAATATCATCTCTGGCAAACTCTTATCTACTCTGTGTAGCTTTTCTGGATGTGAGGGCCACATCCATCTGCCACCCCACTGATCGCCAAGGTTATTAACTTGGCTGATCTGGCTGACTAGGCGGGTGTCCCCTTCCTCCCTGATGGCTCCATCTGCATCCCTCACGAAGCTGCTGGGTCGAAGAAGACCATGACTCCCGATAGAGGAGGACCATTCCTTGGTCAAGAGTATACAAGCAGCTGTGCTCCCCTGCTAGAACCTCCAAACAACCTCTCAAGGTCTATAGCTTTGCCTATTCTAGGTATTTCCAAAAAATGGAGTATTACAATATTTGTCCTTTTGTGTCTGGCCTGTTTCACTTAGTCTAACATTTTCAAGCTTTAGCCATCCTGTAGCATATATCAGAACTTCATTCCTTTTTATAGTTGAATAATTTTTTACTGTATGTGTGCACCTCATTTTGCTTATCTGTTTATCTGTTGATGGACTTGAGTTGCTTCCACCTTTTGGCTGTTGGGAATATGATTACTATAAATAGAAGCATGGAAGTATCTGCTTGACTCCCTGTTTTCAATTCTTTTGGTTATTTATCTATTGAGTGTTTTGGGTATTTATCACAGTAGATTGCTGGGCCATATAGTGATACTATGCTTGGTCTTTCTGAGGAAGAGCATTCTGTTTCCCATAGTCCTACCATTTACATATGCACTAGCAACAAACGAGTGTTCCAATCTCTTCATGCCCTGGTCAACACTTGTTAGGTTCCATTGTTATTAATAGTACTGCCATTTTGGCAGGTGAGAAGTGCTAGCTTATTGTGGTTTTGACTGTATGCCCTAATGATTAATGGTGTTGAACATCTTTTCCATGCTTCTTGGCCATTTGTATGTGCTCTTTGGAGAAATGTCTATTTGTCCACTTTTAAAATGGATTGGCTTTTTATTGTTGAATATAGCAATTCCTTACATATTCTGTATATGAAGGCATTATCAAATAATGTGCAAATATTTTTCCCGTTCTGTAGGTTATCTTTTCACTTTCTCAATTATGTCTTTTCATCCACAAAAGGTTTTAATTTTGATGCAGTCCAATGTATCATATTTTCTTTTATTCCTTATTGTGTTGGTGTCATATTTATGAATCTATTGCCAGCTCCAAGATTGTGAAGATTTTTCTCCTGTGTTTTCTTCTAAGCATTTAATGCTTTCAATTCTTATATTTAGGTCATTGGTCTACTTTCAGTTAATTTTTATATTTGCTGTGAGGTAGGGATCCAACTTCAGTCTTTTGCATTGTTGAAGTCTAGTTGTCCCAGCACCATTTGTTGAACAGAATCTTTGCCCATTGGAAAGACTCAGCACCCTTGTTAAAAATCAATTGGCTATAAATAAGTTTATTTCTTGGCTGTCAATTCTATTCCACTGGTCTAAATGGCTATCCTTATACCTCTACCATACTCTTTTGATTACTGTAGATTTGTGGTAAATTTTAAAATTAAGATTGTGAATTCTCATACTTTTTTTTTTTTTGTCTTTTTTAAAGATAGGGTCTCAGTATGCAGTTCAGGCTGACCTTAAGCTCACTTTATAGCCCAGGCTGGTCTCGAACTCACAGCAAGCCTCCTACCTTAGCCTCCTGAGTGCTGGGATTGCAGGCATGCGCCACCACTATTACAGCCACACTCAGCCCCATACTTTGTTCTTTTCAAGATTGTTTTGCTATTCAAAGTCCCTTGTAATTTCACATACATTTAAGCGTTGGCTATTCCATTTCCGAAAAAACTAAGGTACTGGAATTTTGATAGATATTGTACTGAGTCTGTGCATTGTTTTGGGTCATATAGACAACTTGATCATGTTGCCTTCTTATCTGTGAGCCTGGATATTTTTCCTTCCATTTCTGTTAGCGATACTTTGTGGTTTTCAGTGTAAAATTCTTTCACTTCCTTGTTTAAATTTATTCCTAGGTATTATATTGTAGGTGCTATTGTGAGCAGTATGGCTCTTGTAATTTCCCTATTTTCATTATGCATGTACAGAATCAATTGATTTTTGTGTGTTGTTCTTGCACCGTGAAACTTTGTTTAATTGTCTATTAGCTTTAGTAGCTTTCTTATGGATTCTTTGACATTTTCTATAAAGAGGATTATATCATTTATACAAAGAGGCAGTTTTACTTCATGCTTTCCAACTTAGATGACTTTATTTATTTTTGTGGTCTAATTGCTCTTGTAGTACATTTTTGAAGGATGGAGGTGAAAGTAGATATTCTTGTCTTGTTTTGACACCTTCATTTTGAGCTGCTTTGATGTTTAATATTCCTTGCCCTAGATTGAAATTTGAGAGATGGGTGGAACTATGATATGTTTCTTACTTACATTTGTTCTAGAGAAGTAGTTATCTCTTTTTTTTGGAAAAAATATGGTGTGTGTGTGTGTGTGTGTGTGTGTGTGTGTGTGTGTTTATGATACTGGGGATTGAACGGGGCCTTTCTGCTAAATTATACTCCTAGCTTCTTCCCACAACACTTTTAAAATTTTGAGACAGGGTCTTGCTAAATTACTAAATTGCTTAGGTTGGGCTCTAATGTGTAATCCTCCTGCCTCAGCCTCCATGGTACTGGCACAATGAACACGTGTCACCATACCTGTCTCAAAGAATTAGTTGTTCTTAAGTGAAATGACTCTTTAGTTTAATCTAATTTGCTCTTGTTGGACCTGTGTCCTCAAACTGTCAACACAAGATGCCATTCTGAAAAGTCTGACATACAAAACAGATTTGTTTTCACAGCTAAGCTTGGTGGCTTCCGCTTCACTTCCAGAGTAACGAAACAGCTGTGTTATCATAATAGAACTGGAGTCCCAAAGAGAATCTGGAAGTTAGTCAAACTTAGAGGGGCCCAGAGGGAAGAGGGAGCTCTGGGAAACTGGTTTGAAGGATGGGAGATAAATATATCTAGAATCTCATTTGACGATCAAGCTCATTCCACTTTGCAGCCAGGTGTTATTAGGTGTACAACCATGCTGCAGCCTGGAAATGTGTCATCAGTTGCTAGGGAACTTATTCCTGTGGGCATGAGTCATATTTTAAACTGTGCACTGTGTGTGTATGTGTGAGTGTGTAGCGGGCGGATAAAGAAGAGAGACTGAGAATGAGGTACAGGGAAGCACATTTCTTGGGGTGTTCTGAAGGAGGAAGCACATTTTTGTTGTGTCCCTTCCCATGTCATGCCTGTGCCTCTCCGCAGGATTCACTTCAGTTCCTCGGGTTGTTAGCACATGCGGATCTTGGAGGAGTGGCAGGCGTTCTCTTCTTGGGACTCCAGTTCCATCTCCTGTTTCCTGATCTCTGGGTGCGCCCCATTCTTGTTCTTACGGCCCACGGCCCATGTGTGCGAAGGCGGCGGTGCTCTCACCTGCCCAATAAGCTGGGAAGAGGCATGACCTTCTGCCAGTGTCTAGGGGTTGTGTTGCCCAGCTACAGTTGCTGGGGGAACTTCAGGTTAAAACTTCTTCACTCTAGGGAGTGTAACGTCTTGATTACCATGCAGAATTAATGCTATTTTTTTTATTCTGGCTAAATTTGAAATCCAAACGTGTCGGCTCCAAAGACGATTGAAGTTAGAGCATTGCTATTTGCATCTTGTCAATCACGCCTCCCTCACTCTCCGCTGAGCGAGCTCAGTCTTCAGATCCAAAGCGAGAGTTCTGCGGAAATACATACAGGCTTTCGCCGGCCCTTTGAGAAGCCCTCTTCAGACGGAAGATGGTTGCAGAGGCTGCTTTCTGATGGTGGAGGGAGGTCCCAAGCTGATGGTAGAGAGAAGTAGCCCCTGCCGCAAGGAGGCTTCTAGTGTGATGGGAAAGACCTGGGTCCTGCTGAAAGGAAGCTCCCAGGCCAATGTGGGAAGTTACCTCTGTCTCAGAGCATAGACATCCTCCTTCTGGAGATGGAGAATGTAATGGAGTCACCCTGTGCCCAGATTCCTATTGGATAGAGAGTTTGTGAGGGCTGGGGGTGATCTGAGAGACACCCTCTGGGAACATGCCCTCTGACTTTGTAACCCACACAGGGCAGAGACTCCTAGCTGGGCCCCTGTGCCTCCAGGGAGATCCTGGCAACACCTCCTTTTCCTCACTTCTGGCTACTCATTTTTTTTCCATTCTTGACCTATCCTTGACCCCCTCTGCAGACTCTTATTTCCCCTAAATGCTTATAACATTTCTAAACATACAGAGAAACTATAAGCTCACACAAACAGCGTTTAGATCCCACACTTGTTAACATTTCACATCATATCTTTCATCGAATGCCTATGCGTACATCTATCCCTTAATCTTACTTTTAGTATATTTGGAGGTAAGATGCAAACATCTGTAAACCTCACCCCAAGCCCTTCATTAAGAAGTATGCAGTGTTTGCTTATGATTCTGTGTGTGTATGTGTGTGTGTAATTTTGCTTCAGTGAAGTAGTAAAATTCACAAATCAGAAATGTATCTTTTGAAGAGATTTGACAAAGACTTTCATATGTACAATCCCAAACCCTATAAAGATAGGAATGTTTCTATTACCCAGGAAATTTATTCCTGCCCCATCCCAATCACTGCTCTTATTTTGCAGAAGCATCACAGTTCTCTTAAAAGAAAAAAACTCCAGTAAACAAAAATAAACCTTTCTAGAATTTCACAGGAATGGGATCACGCCACTGTGCGTACATTTCATGGTTTTGTGATTCATTCACATGGTTGCACATGTCAGTTCTTTGCTTTTTTTTTTTTTTTTTTTTGGTGGTACCGGGGATCGAACTCAGGACCCTGCACTTGCTAGGCAGGCGCTTATTCCACTGAGCTATATCCCCAGCCCAGTTCTTTGCTTTTGTATTCAATTCATTTATCTACCCTTTCATTCATGGAGAGTTTGTTTACATTTGGGGGCTATTGTGAATAAAGTAACTATGAGTATTATTGTGCAAGTCTTTTTGTGGACAGGTGTTTTTCATTTGTGTTGAGTAAATATCTAGAAGTGGAACTAGTGGGTACATATGTCTTACTGTGAAATGCCTGTTTAAAGATTTTATTCTTTTCTTTATCTTTTGTTTGTATGTTTATTATGGTGCTGTAAGTGTTCTTTTATATATTCCTGATTCAAGTCCTTTAACAGATATGTTTTGCCAGTATTTCCTCCTAGTTTGTGGTTGGCCATTCATTTTCTTAAGTATGGCTTTGATAAGCAGAAGTTTTAAATTCTTATGCAATCTAAGTTTTCATTTTCTTCTATTATTTTCCTTGCCTATTGTCTAAGGAACCTTTGCCTATCTACAGGTTATGAAGATATTCTCCTGTTCTATTCTAGGCACTGAATAGGTTTAGGTTGTTCATTTAGATCTATGATTTATCTAAAATTAAATTACATATATCATATGAAATAGAGGTGAAAATATTTTCCAATATGCAGAGACAGTTATTCTACCTACATTTATTAAGAAAACTGCTTTTTCCATAGAATTGCTTTGGTTCCTTATTGAAAATCAATTGACCGTATAAATATGGGTTGACTTTCCGAATCTCTAGTCTTTTCCATTGGATTGTATGCCTGTATTTCTAACACTGTCTTGTCTTGATGACAGTGTACTAGCTGTACAACAAACCTTGAAGCTCAGTAGTATACGAGCTTCAACTTGGTTTTTGTCAAGACTATCTTGGGCACTCTAGGTTCCTTGTATTGCCATGTAAGTTTTACAATGTCTATTGATTTCTACAAATAAAGTCTGCTGGAAATTGAGATTGGTATTATGTTGTATCTATAGAATTTAAAGGGAAGTTATTGATTGGGGGAAATTAACATTTTAACAATATCAGGTGTTCCAATACAGGGGCATTCATTGAAGTCACTCTTAATTGATCTTGGTGATTTTTTTTTTGTAGTTTTTAGTATATAGGTTTTATACATTACTTGTTAAACTTATTTCCAGGTATTTTATATTTTGTAAGAGGAATTATTAAAAATTTCATTTTCCAGTGGTTTTCTTCTGGTATGTAGAATATAATTGATCTCTGTGTAGTGTGTTCTCATCCTGTATCCTTTGCTACATTCACTTATTAGTCCTAGTTGCTATTTTGTAGATTTTTTGGGATTTTCTACAAAAACAATCATGTCTTAAGTTCATAAAAAATAATTTTATCTTTTTTTCTTTTTTTTTAATTTACAGATTCATGTATTGAATAAATGCAATAAACAGATAAACAATGATATAACAAGTAACAAGCAAATATAAAATGTGGAGTTCAGATTTTTTTTAAAAATCTAAATTCTTGTTAATTAAGAAAACACTGTTACTTTTCCAAAATATAGAACTGGATTTCAACAAAATGATTTAACAAAATAAGGCACAATGTT